>JAVXUP010000112.1:152500-362500 GCA_033070095.1 Escallonia herrerae
CGATGCTTGGTCTCATGGGCGGTGGTGGCGAGAGAGAGAGAGAGAGAGAGAGAGAGAGAGAGAGCCTCGGGGACAGAGGAAACACAGAGAAAGACAACAGGATCAAGCTAGAGAAATATTTTTATCCAAAAATCATCCGCTACATAATGTAGCAGACGGACTAAAAAAAGTAAAAAAAAATAAAAAATCTAGACAGTCCACAAATCGCTTGTGGATGGCCATATAACGTTTGCAACTTATCATTTTGCTAGCGCTATCAACGGATTAGCTCCCATATATATATATATATATATATATATATATATATATATATATATATATATATATATATGGGAGCTGATCCATTGATAGCGCTAGCAAAATGGAGTATTTGCTAGCGCGACCTGGGCCGTCCATCCTGAAAGATGGACGGCCCAGATCGCGCCTTTTTCGAAAACTGTCAGTCGTCCGCGATACTATGTCGCGGACGGATTTTTTTACCTTTTTGCCCCTCCACCCGTCCGCTACATTGTATCGCGGACGACTGACAGGCCCTGACGCATGTCAAAAAAAAGTAGTCCGCGACACAATATCGCGGACGACATTTTTTACCTTTTTGCCCCTCCATGCCGTCCGCGACATAGTATCGCGGACGAATGACCCCCACACATGTGTGGTATGACTTTTCTGTGTAATTAATGTGTCCGCAAGGGAGGGAAAAGAGAAGACTAGTCTGCTACATAATGTAGCGGACTAGTCTTCTCTTTTCCCTCCCTTCTCTCATTCTGACTTCTTCTTTTCTCTCTCTTCTTACTTTGATCCTGATGAACAAATCTTCATGAAGTTCGTTGGCAACAGATTGCCATTGGTAAAAAAGACTCCAAAACGAGCACACTCAATTAGCACATCCACCTGCAGGCTGGAACCATTCATGAAATTGGCTGGCAACAGATTGCCATTTTGTTCTAGGGTCTTCAACCTCCTCCATTTCTATCACCCTTTATCAAAAATGAAAAGATTTAAAAAAAAACTTAATTTCTCAAACCCATGACAACCAGATCAAAGCACATCATAACTATTTGAAGCGGCAAGATAGAAAGAGAAGGAAGAGTTTTCAAATGGTTGTGGCCTCGATCGCCACTCGCACGCTCACAAGGGAGAGAGAGAAGATGAGAGATGAGGGGGAAAGATCGTTGTGTCCTTGATCGCCGGACACGGGAGGTGCTGTCCAACTACCCCGAAGGAACCACCGTCTTGAAGGAGCTCATCCAGAAGAGAGAAGATGAGAGATGAGGGGGAAAGAGAAAATAAAAGTTGGTTGTCTTTTTTCCAGAGCTGACAACACAGATGTCTCTTTTCGAGAAAGTAAAATAGTCCGCTACATAATGTAGCGGACGGTTTTTTTGTTAAAAAACGTCCGCTACATTATGTAGCGGACGAACTTAAAAAAACGTAAAAGAAGATTTGGACCGTCCGCGATACAATGTAGCGGACGGGTGGAGGGGCAAAAAGGTAAAAAAATCCGTCCGCGACATAGTATCGCGGACGACTGACAGTTTTCGAAAAAGGCGCGATCTGGGCCGTCCATCTTTCAGGATGGACGGCCCAGATCGCGCTAGCAAATACTCCATTTTGCTAGCGCTATCAATGGATCAGCTCCCTATATATATATATATATATATATATATATATATATATATATATATATATATATATATATATATATATATATAGGGAGTCGATCCCTATCGATCGGTGGAGAAATAAAATTTCTCCACCAAACCGCTACAAAGAGTAGCGGTTGCAATTATTCCTCACAAATACACAACCACAACACTTTGTTGCGGTTGCGCCCCCCCCCAATGGCCCCCCTCCCCTTCCCCCCGTCTCTCCCCCCAGCCCCCCATGCCCAACCGCAACTCTTTGTTGCGGTTGGCCCCCCTTCCCCCATGTGGTGTCCCCCTTCCCCGCCACGTGGCCTTCCCCCCAGTCCTCCCCTCGCCCTATGGCCCCCCCATGCCCAACCGCAACACTTTGTTACGGTTGGCCCCCTTCCCCCGGTCCCCCTTCCCAATTCCCCGCCATGTGGCCCCGTCCCCCCTCTCCCCCGCCACGTGGCCCCGTCCCCGCTCCATGCCAAACCACAACAAAGTGTTGCGGTCCCCCCACCCCCCCACGTGGTGTCCCCCCCTCCCCCAGCGTGATGCCCCCCATGGCCCCCCTTCCCCCTCCCGTGATGCCACGTGGTGTCCTTCCCCCTCACTCACGGATCTTTTTTCTGTCTTCTTTCTTCTCTTTCCTTCGCTTTTTTCTCTTTATAATCCCTCCTCCCCGAACCATTTCTTCCACTCTCCATCACCTTTACCAACTATCTTCATACTCCATATCTCACCTACAACAATACAAACAAAATAATTTTACGCTAGAAGATCGGTGGATTTTTCTTTAAATATATCAAGTCAAAACAAGTAAGTATTTTTTGGATTTTCTTATAATTCAATGTTAATTTCAAAGTTCAAAAATAGTCATTGTAGACTCAAATCGAAGATAACGAAAATACAAATTGAAGGAAACAAAAATCAGATCAATCGGAGATCGGATGAGCGGTATTACATTTATAGATTCCAAAATAGCGATTTTTTAGGGCGTCTAAATTAGGATTTTTCATGAATTTATAAAAAATAGCTAGAGTTAGATTTTGCCAAAGTGCAAAAAAAAGACCCTAGTTATTTTTAAAAGATCTATATCAGAAAACAATTTCAGATTTTTCCAAATACTGGAAAGGGGTTAACTGATACGGGGAACCTTGTAACTTTGCACTGTAATTTAAAATATCAAGCCAGCGCGATTTTGCGCAAAACTTTTATGAGAACCCTAGGATGTTGGGAAGTTCCATCCCCCAAGAATTCGGGCCATTCCAAAGTTGTTACCTATTTTTTTGGCCGAATGAGCTTTTAAGCATTCGATCGGGACACCGGTTCGGAATTTTTGGGCAAAAAGTCCGTAGAATACTTTTTAGATCAAGAATGAATTCGGGAAGCTTAAAATAGCATTTCAATGCACTTTTGAGATTGTTCTGATGCCAGGGGCATTTTGGTAATTTGCCACCCTGAGAGGGGTATTTTGGTAATTTTATGGTGTTAAGTTTTTCAAAGGACTTTCTAGTCCAGAAATGTAAGTAAAACATCTGAAAGGTTGTTTTGAAGCTGGTTTGGGGCGTTAGGGTGATAATGAACCCCTGGGGGCATTTCGGTAATTTGCCGCTCATCGGGGGTATTTTGGTAATTGAACATTGTAAAATTTTTCAACACAACTGGAGGAAAGAGTAGGAGTGTAAGACACCTGAAAAGTTATTTTAAAGTTGTTCTGAGATGTTTGTTGGGTCGATAGCTGCCAGGGGGTATTTTGCTTAAGTTGGGGGTGTTTTGGTAACTCATCCCCTTTAAAATTTAATAAAGGAAATATTTGGTATATAATTGATGTAATACATTTAAAAAGTAGTTTTAAAGCGGTTTTGAGGTGTTGGGGCTGTAGCGGCCATCAGGGGGTATATTGCTAAATAACCACATTGGCGCTAAATTTTAGCTTAATTAAGCGTTCGGAGTTGTGAGAAGTGAGGAATTGTTTTAATACATTGAAATAATGAGATAATTATTATTGCTAATGCATTGGTAAGCTAGGTTAAAGATCCATTTATAGTTTTGGAATGTAAATATTATGGATACTAAGTTGGTTTACGATTATATTTTGTTCTTAAATATATGGATTTCAATGCTGGACCTCATGATACATCAATCCTATACGATGACGATGACCACGTCGCGAGCACGTATTTGATGGTGTCGATAGGGGTGTTTTGGAAACAATTCAAAGCACAAGTCACCACGATGAGCGGGTACTAAACGAGGAACAAATACAACTATTACATCGTCAAAATTTATCTATGTTCACCGATCCCGGGATTTGGTCTCGACACGACGATTGCCTTATATCCGCTCTAGTTGAACAATGGAGGAGCGAGACGAACTCATTTCACTTCCGGTTTGATGAAATGACTATTACATTAGAGGACGTCGGATTTATACTTGGAATCTCATGTCACGGCAAGCCCATTGCTTCGAGCAAAACTTATGCGTCTATAGCGAAGATGGCTAGGCAGTATTTCCCGGGAATTCCGAGGGAAGCTCTTACAACGAACGGCATCAAACTTAAATGGCTGAGAGAGCAGTATGGCGTGCTACCGGATGAATACACTCCTCACGATTTTGTGACGTATACGAAAGCATTCCTTCTGTATATTATTGGAGCCATATTACTTCCGACGCATTCGAAAAACACGGTGCATCCGAAGTATATGGGGGGAACTAGAGATACTCAATGCATCCCAGGTGACGTGGCAGCCATATAGCAAGGTGATGCATCGGTTGGATGAGTGGTGTTGGCAACTTCCGGTGTCGTACGTGCTGGTAGGTTTGGTTCGGGTGCCGCTTATTCACTTCAAAGTATGTGAGTTTCAGATGCCCGATTGAGCTATGAGGCAAGCTGGCTGTCTACAAGGGATACCAAAACCCACTGTAGACATGCGGCCATACAGGAGTGGTCGAGGGCCGAACTTCGAGGTGCCTGATGCCTTGAATTTGTTGAGCAACGAGGTGCAACAGTGGAATACCTGGCAAGAAACATATGATAGCCTTGTATCGCTGAAGGCTGACAGCATCAGCATTGAGGAGTACCTGCAATGGTTTCTCAAGGTGACGTGCACGAGGGTGAATCGCCCTTCCCAGGCGAGGAAGACATCGTATGCGCCACGTGAGATCTATGACTAGTTCTGGGCATTGAACATTTTAAGTCATGCTAGTGTTGTTTCAATTTTTATTTGCGCACCTTATCTACCATGCCTGAAATGATTAGCCATATTTTGTATGCATGTTTTTTAGGTTGACCAGGGCACTGAGGTGTTCAAGCAGCTGGAGGGGTTTGACTGGTTTGTCGCGCAGGCTCCTGACAATCTCAAGAGGTCCATTGAAAGGTACAAGACTGAAGTTCAAAACTTTAGTCTTGCGTACCGGGGTTACCAAGGGGAGCTGTCTAGTCGCTTGCCTCCTGACGTGTACGACTATCAGCCCCAGATTCAGGTGTGGGAGTCGTCTACTCGCTTGCCTCCTGACGCGTACAACTCTCAGTCCCAGAGTCAGGTGTGGGAGCCGTTTACTCGCTTCCCTCCTGACGCATACGACTATCAGCCCCAGAGTCAGGTGTGGGAGCCGTCTACTCGCTTGCCTCCTAACTCGTACGACTCTCAGCCCTATATTCAGGTGACCCAAGTAGGAATCCAGGCATCGCGCCCAAGCATCCGGTCGGATAAAGGACAACCGACGAACCCATTGAGTCCGGCCAAAAGGGATTGGATCAACCGGCACTACTTTGGGCATGAGCCAATCGCTACAGCAGACTTTCCTGTTGCTTCATTCCTAGCTCACTCTGATCTAAGACTGTTGGCGCCGAACACAGATATTTCAAATTTTCTCATTGACGCTTATATAGATCTGCTGCGTGTTAGAGAGCTAAATTATAACCCCTGCCAAACTTTGAAGCTCAACATGTATGCCTATTTTGTTATCCCCTTCATGGTGAATATCATGAAGGAGTTCACAGAATGGAGGAGGAAGCGAGGGACAAGCAAGGGTGAATGATAACCATCTGCAAACGTGCTTTCCTACTTGAACGCGGACTATCAATGTCACGCAGCTAAGGCGAACCTAATCATGCTACCTGCTCTTCATGCAAGCCACTTCTTCCTATTAGTTCTCTTTCCAGAGAATAAAGTGGTCCACATATACGATAGCCTAAGGGAAGACATACCTGGTCGGCAGCTGGCGCAGATGTACTCCACGTACATCAAGGTGGTGGTTAGTTTATATCTTGACCTTCGCTCATAGTCTATTCTTCTTGTTACATAGGCTTGATAACCTATTTTATTGTTGGATGCAGACTACTATCATTCCAATAGCGTGTCGACATTTTAAGGGGGAAGCCATCACGTGCAAAACAATGATAGATCCTTGGACGGTCGTGATGATAGAAAACCGACCAAAGTAATATAACAGTCATGATTGCGGGATTTACGTCCTCAAGTACATGGACTACATAGCTCGCTCAGATGTGCTCGAATATGATACGTGGTCTCGAAACAATGCCTTGACGTTTGGATATAGGATAGCCTGGGAGCTGAAAAAGGGTGTAACTAAACGCCTTCCTTACCATTATCCTGAGATGTAGTAGACGTTCGTATGTTTTATTATTACTATTGTTGGATTTTGGATATTAAGGTTTGAAATTGAATTAATGTGTCTCGTTTTTTTTTCCGAAATTGATACAAATGGGCTAACTAGCGTGCCTAAGGTTCAACGAGCAAAAAAAAAAGTGACAAAAAAAATTACGTAATTTTTCGGAAGTTATGAATTGGACCCTAAAGTGTGCCCGAATAGGCTCTTCGTAGGATAACCCAAAAAATAACGTGTCTCGTTTTTTTTCGAAATTGATACAAATGGGCTAACTAGCGTGCTTAAGGTTCAATGAGCAAAAAAAAAGTGACAAAAAAAATTACGTAATTTTTCGGAAGTTATGAATTGGACCCTAAAGTGTGTCCGAACATGCCCTTCATAGGATAACCCAAAAAATAATGTGTCTCGTTTTTTTTCAAAATTGATACAAACGGGCTAACTAGCGTGCCTAAGGTTCAATGAGCAAAAAAAAAGTGACAAAAAAAATTACGTAATTTTTCGGAAGTTATGAATTGGACCCTAAAGTGTGCCCGAACAGGCCCTTCGTAGGATAACTCAAAAAATAATGTGTCTCATTTTTTTCAAAATTGATACAAATTGGCTAACTAGCGTGCCTAAGGTTCAATGAGCAAAAAAAATGTGACAAAAAAAATTACGTAATTTTTGGGAAGCTATGAATTGGACCCTAAAGTGTGCCCGAACAGGCCCTTCGTAGGATAACCCAAAAAATAATGTGTCTCGTTTTTTTCCGAAATTGATACAAATGGGCTAACTAGCGTGCCTAAGGTTCAATGAGCAAAAAAAGTGTGACAAAAAAATTACGTAATTTTTCGGAAGCTATGATTCCACAGACCAAATCACAAATTTAAACATTATAAAAGTTCAATTTATACAACTGAAACATTAACCCTAACACTGATCATCATCATCGTCCTCCTCGACCATACTGCCAGGTTCGATACCTAACACTTTATAATGGTTTCTCTTATCATGATCAGTCATCTTATTACACAACGCACACTTTCGCAATTTTTTTTGACCCGTTGCTTCTTCAATCGGATTCTTCATGCGTATTGCTCATTTTTGCCCTTTTGTTTGAGAAATAATCGAATCAAAAATATCGTCCTCCTCACCTTGCAGGCTAGTGCCGTCAATGACTGGCTGTGAAGCTCGATTGAATCTACCGGCTGGAGTCGTCCGACTAGTCGGAGTGTTCCATCTTTCTGGTAATGCCATCCTAAACTGTGCAAGGTTAGCCTTATCCCGTGCGGCTGCTGTAACTTGATACCTGTACCCATCAAATGTTGACGCTGCATCCAATGATAAACTGTGCATGATGTTACAAAGGTGATTATATCGCAGCGTCTCAGATTGCTCGAAATCAACTGAAACTTGGGCACGTAAGGAATGTGACCGTGGACTCTATTGGCTTCCTTCGTCCACCATTCCAAGATATACTGTGGAGGGATTTCACGAGCATTCTTGGCGCTAAAAACCCTCAACGCGTGTCGACAAAGTATACCTTTATGCTCAAACAGTTGACAGTTGCAATTAACCAACTCGGTGTCCATACAAACTGCTACGGTAAAATGTCTTCTGCTCCTCGGAGCCGACAAAGAGCACGGATTGGCGAAATTCGTCACATTTGTCAAAGCATAAACCTTGATCACTCTGGTGGAATACTCGTGCAACTTTGTCATGCTATATTGATTCGACTTTAGTAGTTCTTCTTGAAACTGTCTAACCATTTCCTTGGTATAGACTTGAGCCACATGAGCCTCCAAATGTGAAAAAACTACTATGGCTCTTTCTCTGTAAACTGTAGCCGCGTCGGCTTCTCTCTCAAGGAAAAATTGCTTGTCAAGGGCTTTCTGCATCTCTAGTACGAACTATGTTATACTTGAAGAATGGCCTACGTACCCATCAAAGAATGCATTCATACCTTCGCTTCTCGAGGTCGTAGTCATTCCGACTGCAAAAAACTTCTTGGTGTAGGCACCGACCCACTGTGTCTTGATCTCATACAACGATTGTAACCATTCATGATTGTGCAAATGGTAGTCATCCATTAACTTGGCCCACCTCTCCTCGAACACGTCTACTGTCAATGATTTCTTCACACATGTATTAAAGTCAGTCTTGAATGTCGGATGGTTTGCATATACATTGTGAAGCCGTTCGGGATATTTGTTACTTATGTGCCATGTGCACAGGCCATGGTGAGTATCTTGAAGGACCTTAGCGATTGCATTTTTCATTGCCAGATCTTGGTCAGTGATGATGGTCTTTGAAGGAATATGATACATTGCTTTAAGCCACGTTTCAAATAACCACGTAAATAACTCTTCCGTCTCATCCCTAAGCAGGGCGAAGCCAAACAAGATTGACTGATAGTGGTGGTTCACCCCGGTGAACGGAGCAAAAGGCATAGAGTACTTATTTATGCGGTATGTGGTGTCAAACGTCACAACATCCCCAAAATTTTGGTAAGCAGCTCTAGAACGGGCATCCGCCCAAAATATAGTACTAATGCGGTTCTCATCATCCAGTTGGAAACTATAGAAAAAGCCAGAATTCTCACTCTGAAGGTGCTTGAAGATATCAAGTGTAGCTTGAGAATCACTCTTACCGAAAGACTCTCTCTTCTGCGCACGAAGCTCATTTCGAAGGTCTACTTCGTTGAAACTCAACTTGTCAATCCCCCCAGACTGGCTTGAGAAAACCTCCATCATTCTAGAAGGTGAAATTTTAGCCTCGGCCATTGTAAATATCAGTTGTCTGTGTGTCGTTCTTATTTCTCGGTGTTGATGAATTTGACCAATCTTACTAGGGGTCATCAACTGATGATTATGGCTCGACTCCACACCCGTCACAACCCAATAGTTTTCATTTTTCCGGTGTATTGCATACACATGGGCCTTGCAGCCAGTACCAGGAAATGTGTCGCGTTTTCTTTGTCTTGATGGCCCTTCGTCACTGATCCGAACAACCGGGGGTACATACGGTGCTCCTCTATGACACTCAAATAGTCTTCCACAAATTTGATCTGTATTCGCCCGTTTTCTAGTAGTCTTAGTTCTAATACCGAAACCTATCATTTTCGAATATGCTCTATAGTACGCTTCAACTTCGTCCAGTGTTTGAAAAACTTGACCCAAGTAAGGTGGATCAGAATCTTCACAAAAAAGTATTTCCTCCAGTTGCATCCATATTTATACTGAAATCTAAAAAATAAAAATTATATCATTCTCAACAAGTCATAGAATTAAATAAAATAAAAATAAAGACTATTTGCTCTAGTTGCGAAAAATTTTACAATGTTCAATTACCAAAATACCCCCGATGAGTGGTAAATTACCGAAATGCCCCCGGGGGTTCATTATCACCCTAACGCCCCAAACCAGCTTCAAAACAACCGTTCAGGTGTTTTACTTACATTTCTGGACTAGAAAGTCCTTTGAAAAACTTAACACTGTAAAATTACCAAAATATCCCTCTCGGGGTGACAAATTATCAAAATGCCCCTGGCATAAGAACAATCTCAAAAGGGCTTTGAAATGCTATTTTAAGTTTCTCGAATTCATTCTTGATCTAAAAAGTATTCTACGGACTTTTCGCCCAAAAATCCCGAACCGGTGTCCAGATCGAGCGCTTAAAAGCCCATTCGGCCAAAAAATAGCTAACGACTTCGAAATGGCCCGAATTCTTGGGAGATGGAACTTCCCAACATCCTAGGGTTCTCATAAAAGTTTTGCGCAAAATCGCGCTGGCTTGATATTTTAAATTACACTGCAAAGTTACAAGGTTCCCTGTATCAGTTAACCCCTTTCCAGTATTTGAAAAAATCTAATTTTTTTTCCTGATATAGATCTTTTAAAAATAACTAGGGTCTCTTTTTCTCACTTTGGCAAAATCTAGCTCTAGCTATTTTTTATAAATTTGTGAAAAATCCTAATTTAGACACCCTAAAAAATCGCTATTTTGGAATCTATAAATGTAATACCGCTCATCCGATCTCCGATTGATCTGATTTTTATTTCCTTCAATTAGTATTTTTGTTATCTTCGATTTGAGTCTACAATGACTATTTTTGAACTTTGAAATTAACATTGAATTATAAGAAAATTCAAAATACTTACTTGTTTTGACTTGATATATTTAAAGAAAAATCCACCGATCTTCTAGCGGTTATCCACCAATCTTCTAGCGTAAATTTTTTTTGTTTGTATTGTTGTGGAGACTATGTAGGTGAGATATGAAGTATGAAGACAGTTGGTAAATATGAGGGAGAGTGGAAGAAATGGTTCGGGGAGGAGGGATTATAAAGAGAAAAAAGTGAGGGAGAGAGAAGAAAGAAGACAGAGAAAAAAAATCCGTGAGTGAGCAGTCAAAGGCTGTGAAAGAAAAAAAAAGGCAGAAGACTCTGCGGCCAAGCTTTGAGACGGGGAAACGACACCACATGGGGGAAAGGACACCACGTGGCATCACGGGAGGGGGAAGGGGGCATCACGGGGGGGGGGGAGGGGGGACCATGGGGTGGGGGGCATCACGGGGGACACCATGGGGGGGGGGCATCCGGGGGTGGGGAACCGCTTGCGGTTGGCTATTGGAAATTAACCCAACGGCAACAAAGTGTTGCGGTTGGGTTTTGTGAGAAATTTTGGAAATTATTCCAACCGCAACACTTTGTTGCGGTTGGAATAATTTCCACTAATTCTCACAAACCCAACCGCAACACTTTGTTGCGGTTGGGTTTTTGCGAGGGTAGTTGCAACCGCTACAAAGGGTAGCGGTTTGGTGGAGAAATAAATATTTTCCCACTGGTATATATATATATATATATATATATATATATATATATATATATATATATATATATATATATATATATATATATATATATGGGAGCTGATCTGTTGATAGCGCTAGCAAAATAGGGTATTTTGCTAGCGCGATCTGGCCGTCCATCCTGAATGATGGACGGCCCAGATCGTGCCTTTTTGGAAATCTGTTAGTCATCCGCGAGACTGTCTTGCGGACAATCTTTTTTACCTTTTTGCCCTCCTCCCATGTCTGCGAGACTGTCTCGCGGACGACATTCAGTTCCTGACATGTGTCAGGAAAAAGGCACCCGCTACATAGTGTAGCGGACGACCTCTAGGCTGACACATGTCAGGACCTGTCCCGTCAGTCGCTTTGTCCTTTACATATAACTCTCTTCTATTATAGATATTATTAATCAGATTGGGCAATCAGCTTTTATCAGTCCGCTATATTCTCTGTCTCTCTGTCTGTCTCTCTCTCTCACATCTAACCCAAGCCGCTACCCCATTTATAACGACCCACATCTCCGGTGACCCACATCTCCGGCGACACCACTGTCCTCCCCTCAACGCCGACCTCGATGGCTTCTAGATCGGAGACCACCTACAATTTTATTGGCAACTTGCACCTGGCAGGCAAACACTTTTTCAAAGTCATGATGCCGGGATTTGAGAATGAACTTGTAGGCCATCCCTCTTTCTCTGTATTTTCGTGTGTTAAAAGTTTGATCTTTTGTTTTTCTTAACCAAAACTAACCTATTTTTTGTATTGTGTTTGGTAGGACATACCGGAAGCCTTTACCAATCAATTTACAACAATTCATGAGAGTGCAAGATTATATAGCCATAAGGGGGCATGGCAGGTTGAAATCAGGCTGAAGCCCGGCCGACCCCAAAAAAAGCAATTCGCAGAGGGTTGGAACGTCTTTGTGCGCCAGCATGGCCTCGAACTCGGGGACTTTGTAGTGTTTGAACACCTTGGGTGGTGGGATTTTTAAGTTGTAATCTTTGATGGAGCGCTTGTGAAAAAATTTCGATGCCCAAATGTGAACCCTAATTTATTATTAATAAAAAAATTTATGTTCTTGTTCATTATGTTTCCAAATTTTTTCTCGCTTAATTGTGCGGTTTTTGTGAATCGTACATTATTTATTGTTTATCGATATTGAGATCGTTGATTCCGTCGCTAAAACAAGTCTTCGGGTGCCAATTTATTAAAACATCATTAACCTACTATGTCGCTAAAACAAGTTTTCGGGCGCCAATTTATTCCAATTTATTAAAACTGCATTACGCTACATTGTATAGCTCTACTACATAGCGGACACCAAAGTCTAGTTCTACAATACTGCGGACATAAGGCCTTCGCTTCGGCCGGGGTTCGGGAAGGTCGGAACTAAATGTCTGGTCCGTGCCAACCATTTTCTGGTCCAACACTTAGTTTTTATTTTTTGGTACTCTTTTCTGTGTCCGCTATATTTTTTGGTACTCTTTTCTGTGTCTGCTATACTATGTAGCGGACGGCCTATCCGACCCTTAGTTTTTTTCTACATCCGCTGTACTATGTAGCGGACGGCCCCGCTTTTGGTTCTGTTTTTTATGTCAGCTATATTATGTAGCGGACGGCCCCGCAGATTACTAACTATCTATATCCGCGATACTATATAGCAGACAGTCCCGCAGAAGGTGGAGCGACGGGACAGGACCTGACAGGTGTCAGCGCGCGCCAGTCCGCTACACTGTACAGCGGCCATCTGTAGCGGTGTCCCATCAGGACTTTAATGTTGTCCACTATATTGTATAGTGGACATCAAATATATATTCAAAAAACCCTAACTTCGACACTCTTCTCCATTTTTCCTACTCACAAATATTCCCAGCGGCGTTGGCAAGCAGATCTATGCAATTTCTTCATAAGAGCAGCTTTAATACCCTAATAGATCACGTAAGTTCACAAAATCAATCCTTTACATGTTGGCAGTCTATAGTTGTGATGAATATTGCGTTTTAGCGTGGTTTTGATTATGCATTGAGCATGTGCTAGCGATGATGAGGATTTATATATGTATGTATTTGTTCATGTGCTAGCGTTTGTAAAATCCGATTCCATATATGTCTATATATCTATTATGGAGCTGCTCATATATGTTATCATTGTAAGTATTATGCATGTGCTAGCGTCGTATTTTTGCGAGCGATTATCAAAATCCAAAACGTAAAATCCAAACTAAGAAGGTTTTTCCATAGTTTCAGTTGCAAAAAATGGAATTTAACCCTGGACCAGAAGATCCATCCGTGTTATACGACCAATCCAACCATATCAGTACGCTCATATGGGATGGTGGAGTAAGATACATTATTTATCAACTTTCTTATTCTTACGAACGTTGTTTTACCGTTCGTTTTGCTTAAATTGTATTTATTAATTCGTAGGAAAGAGAACTTCTCACCACCGTAGAAGTATCTCGCGAGTTCACAAGATGGGAATTGAAGAAGTCTCAGAAAAAGATACTGCGTGGAATTGGGTTTGGGATTTTCACGCATGGGCAGATCTTTCAACAGCTTGACCGGGCCTTGATAGGTGCCCTTGTTAAGAGGTGGAGAAGTGAAATGAATACGTTTCACTTCCCGCTCGGAGAGATGACAATTACCCTAGAAGATGTAGGGTTCATCTTAGGGTTGCCGGTGACGGGGCGGCCGGTAATTGCTCCTCCGTCAGACGCAACGAATAAGAGAACGGCGTAGGACTTCTTCACTTCGATACCCCAGGATCAATTTAGCACTGGTGGTATAAAGTTGAAGTGGTTGGTAGATACTTACGGGGTTTTGCCAGAAAATTATACGGGCCGTGAGCTTGTGGTGTACACAAAAGCCTTCCTCTTGTGGGTGATGGGGGCAATTTTATTCCCAATGACGTCGAAGAACACGGTCATCGTGAAATATTTACTGTTGTTGGGTAACCTGCCGGAGGTTGGGGATTATGCCTGGGGTGCAGCGGTTCTTTCGTATCTGTACCGAGCATTGCACAAGGCAACGAGGCCCGACTCCAAAGCCATATGTGCATATCTCTCGCTATTGCAGGTATATCATATAAATCCTGTCTTCGTTATTGTGTTTTATTTCTGTTGAATTGACGATATAAATATAATTTTTTGATGTTCTCAGGTGTGGTCTTATGAACACCTTGCTCCCGGTGCACCAACGCGTAGGGATGGAACCGATAAAGTCTGGCCTCGGTTGTGTGCTTGGGAGTACAACCGGAGGGCTAGCCACTACAAGAGGAGAGTCGATCCCCATCACAACATTACGTACTATCGAGGGGAGTTCGACCGTCTATCTCCGGGCCAAATGCATTGGGCACCGTACATACGTTTGGCGCGACAGGTGGGATAGTCATTCGTCTTCACGCTCTCCGGGTTGCAGCGCACACCCCTGATCCATTTCAAGGTCGCAAAGTGGCAGCTGCCAGACCGAGCAATGCGCCATTTTGAGTTGGAGCAGGGTTTGCCAGTCGATGCCCCGGATATGAGGGTTAACAGGAACCCACCAAATGTCGGACTGTTTGGCATCGCCAATGCGTACGAATTGTGCACGGCCGAAATAGAGCTTTGGAGTTCTTGGCAGGACACACTGGCGGCCATCGTCTCAGAGCCTGACCCCGTTATCAGCATCGATCAGTACGATGAGTGGTACTACCGCATCACGCGAAGGAGAGTAGCCCCAGTAAACTTTGAACGTGGGGAGAGGTATGCGCCTAGGGGTCAGATTGATGAGCGTATGGCATACAATCTCGTAAGTTGCCCAACAAGTCTGACTTGTCTTGAATTTGATGAATATAAATGTCTGCTTGAAGTTACTTATTTTTTTATCTCTTTGGATGTAGGTTAATGCCTCGCTTGCATTCTTCCAGAAGTTGAGTGAGCGGAAGGATCTGGTGAGCGCAATGGGCGAGGATCTTCGCCAACAGGCTGCTACATTGGCTTTAGGCTGCGAGAAATTTTTGCGCCAAGCATCGGGACAGTCTTCTGGAGTCAGCCCGGGAATGAGTTATACGGGCGTCAGCAGCCCGGGAATGGGTTATACGGGCGTCAGCCAGGGATACTATGATCCCTCCGGACAGGCTTCAGGGGTAAGTCAGGAGTTGGTGGTCCCTCTGTAGCGGGGATGGGACAGGCTCAAGCGTCGTGGGGCGATTACAGTGGCCCTTCCTTCAATTTGTTCCCGGAACCCCAACCCCTATCTCAAGTCACGCAAGACTGGCCTTTCAGAAACTACGGTTTCTCCGAGCCACTGCCCATTGTCCCGTGGGCGGGACCAGTTGGCGCCCCCGGAGGGCAAAATCAGCCGGCTGAAGAAATGGCCGGAGAGCAATATCAGCCGGCCAAACCAGGAATTGGAGGCCAATATCACTTGCTCTCGCCCCCCAACGGAGGGCAAGATTTACCGATTAACCCCCCTGAAGGAGGGCAATATCCCCTGGTCGACCCCCGAGGGCAATATCCGAAAGGGCATCTAGCCAGGCCCCTAAAGCCGCATAAATGCGAGCTAATCCGAGTCCCGTTCTTTTAGCGGGCCCCCCCAAGATGGAGCGTCGTATGACGTGGATCACCCGGAGGGCTTGGATTACAATGCCTCGTGGACAGAGATCGCCTCGCTGGCTCTGGGAGTTTGGTTAGACAGTGGTGTCATTTCGCACTACGTGCAAATTCTGAGGCAAAGGTGTCGGGAGCATCCAAACATCGGTCCGCAGGTGTTTATCTTGGATGCTTTTTTCATCAGATCCTAGTACAAGAGTGGCACGATTGGGCCAGTGTAAGCAAGGGGAAGGGGAGAACCCTGGGCCAGTGGAAACCGTCCGCTAACCTACAAGCATATCTTGCTAGGGATAGTCCAGTGAGCGCAAGTATTGCCGACGTGTTTCTAATCCCCTTTTTAGGGAATGCCCACTGGTACTTGTTTGCTATGAACCATTAGAGAGCACGGTATCAGTCGTTGACAGTCTCTACGATGATACAGACGTGATGCCTATGATTGACATGTACCGAGGCATAGGCCAGTTGGATGCCATGGTAAGATCATGTTTCCTTCTTATTGTAACTTGCATATTATAAAACTGATAAATCTTATTATGTTTGCTATGTTTAATGTTTAATGCTTATCATGTTTCTCGCAGAATCTACTTGCTGCCTTAGTCAATGGTAGGCGTCGGGAGAAGGTATCGCGTAGGTCGGACCTCATTTTCCGATTGAAGAGGAGTTATGTATTCCAAGTGTCGAGGAGTCTGCTCTGTCGTCCGCTACATAGTGTAGCGGACGGTCTAAATACCAAAAATATTCTAAGTACCTTAGGTTTCTAATGTTGTGCTGTGCAGTGTAGCGGACAGTGTAAAAAATCACATAAAAAATGAGAGTAAAGGTTATTACAAAAAAATCATTACTAAAAAATTATTACAAAATGTCCGACAGGTTTGATGGCTCATAAAAGATTATTACAATAAATATTCAGTAGACTAAAGTTCCACTGCAGCTTGTTCGTCCTCATCTTCGGCGTCATCTTCTTCCCCGTCTTGCAAAGGCACTGGACTTATCCCCAGTGCCTTGTAATGGTTCCGCTTGTCGTGGTCAATCATTTTGTTGCACAATGCACACCTTCTCAGCTTTTTTGGTTGAGTTGCCGTTTCAATAGAGCTTTTCATCCGCGTAGATCTCTTGCGGCCTTTCGTTTGCGATATAATTGGATCCAAAGGCCGGATATCATTGTCGTCTCCCTCCCCCAGTTCATCATCTTCTGATCCCGTCGTAGGTTCAGTGTCAACCGCATTGCTGACTGAAGCTGCTTCCAATTGGTCGACGATGGGCTCTTGCTGCTGAGCTACCTCGAGGAGATGTTTATATCCGACCATTGTAGCAGCACCCTTTACGGACAAACGGGTGAACATCGTCACCAGATGATTATACCGCAACGTCTCTGATTCTTCAAAGTCAGTATACGGGTGCTCCGGAAAGGAAATGGTACCGTGCAACCTGTTTGCACCTTTCGTCCACCGTGGCAGGACGTATTTATCGGGGATTGTCCTGATATTCTTCTGTGTGAAAAACCGCAGAATGTGTCAGGATGCCATGGAACTCAAACTTCTTGCAAACACATGTCACCGAGTCCGTCAATGTGTCGTGGGTCACCGTATAAATTCTGCGCAGCTTCTCAGGGACGAGGTCATTCACGAGCGAATAAACCTTGTACTCACGCGATGACTTTTCTGCCACCTTGTTTATACTGTATCGGCCCGATTTTTGCAGCTCTACTTGGTATAGCAGGAAGATCTCCTTCGTATAGACTTTGGCACCGTTCAGCTCCAGCGGGGTCTCAAGCAACCTTCTCCTTTGCTTGTACGTGGTTGCAAAGTCTGCAGCCCTTTCTTTCACAAATAACGACGCAACCGCTCTTTGTGCAGATGTGACGAAACTCTTCAAATTGGTAGTTGTACCCACATAACTATCGAACGTGGCATTCATAGATTCACTCCTGCCCGTCGTTTTCATGCCCGCAGAAAAATGCCTCCTCGTGTAAATGCCAATCCATTGCTCTTTGAGCCCGTACAAGTGCTGGAGCCACTCGTTGTCTTGCAATGAGTAATCCCGAACAAGCTTTTCCCACCTCTCCTCGAATTCCTCAATCGTTAATGACTTGAGGACGCATTTGTCAAAATCCTGTTTAAAGTCTGGATACTTTGCGTACACGTGATGCAAACGTTTCGGGTATTTGTTGCTTATGTGCCAAGTGCACAAGTTGTGTCGAGTATCTGGGAAGACGGTAGCAATAGCCTTCTTCATTGCCAAATCTTGATCGGTGATGATAACTTTGGGTGCTTTGAAGTTCATTGCTTCCAGCCACACCCTAAACAACCATTCAAAAGAACTCTCGCTCTCGTCCCTTAACAAGGCGAACCCGAACAGGATGGAGTGATAATGATGATTGACACCCGTGAAAGGAGCGAACGGCATCGAGTACTTGTTGGTACGGTATGTGGTGTCGAAAGTCACGACATCCCCAAAATGCTTATAAGCTAGCCTCGAACGACCGTCGACCCAAAAAATTGTGCTAACTCGATGCTCGTCGTCAAGTTTATAGTCGAAGGTAAACTGCGGGTCCTCCATCTGCATCCGTTTCAATAGGCTCATTGTGGATTGAGCATCATTGAGGTCATACGCGGCTCGTCTATGGGTTCGGACCGCGTTACGAACGTCTGTCGTGTTAAAGTTTAAATTTTGAATTCCCCCAGCCTGTTCAGCAAGAACATTAATCATGTCGGTAGGTCCTAGCCGCGCATCGCTCATTGTGTGAATTAGGCTCCTCGCGACCTTACCCATCTTCTTGTGTTGATGCATCTGACTCACCTTAGAAGGGGTTACTAACGGGTGATTGTGTGCCAGTTCCAGGCTGGTAATAAGCCAATGATCTTGTTTGGCTTTATAGCTTACGAACATCTTGACCTGGCAATTCGTGCGCGCAAAGCAGTCCCGTCTTCTCCGCGCATACCCTATTTCGTCATCATCACTGTCATCGTTGCCTACGCGTGTCTCATTTTGCACTGGGTTTCTGCCCCTATGACACTCGTATAAGCGAGAGCATATCCTTTTCGATACGCTGCTTGTTCTTGTAGTTTTTATTCTAATGCCAAAACCAACCCTCAATGAATACGCTCGAAAACATTCTCCAGCTTCTTCCAATGTTTGAAAAGTTCGTCCTAGATACGGATCACTAGCATCTACGGGGGTGTTGGAGCTCGACACGAAATCAGACATTGTGAAACAAGACCTATGTAGAAATAGACTACACTTAACAATCAAATGACATTTTCAACTGAAAATATTATCTCAAAATTATCTTGACGAATAGACCGATTTAGGATACCATATACATAATCTCAAAAGTGTCTCCCATTTTGTTAATTATAGATTTATTGAACATAACAAATTAAAATTACTAAGATAAACAGACAAATTCACCATGCCAAAATACAACAAACATAGCTCAAAAAACTCGAATTTAAATAGGATACATGTGTCGAAGTTAGCGAACCCCAAAAAAATCAAAATTAACTACAATGAATTAGTATAAAGTTAACAAATTAATTTCTAGAACCACATAAGTTGATGAATAGAGTGACAAATTTCTAGAACATCACCAAAGATCTATACTTTTTTGTCGAAAAAAAATAATTATACTTTATCAGTCAATCCACGCAGAAAACTTTTGAGATCACAAACTTACATTGCTTGAGTGAAGCTTAAACCAAGTGCTACTCGAAGCTTGAAGGGAGCTGAAAATGGAAGCAAGTGAATCTGAAGGCCACAAAAATTTTGCTGAAAGAGCTGATAATTAGGGAACTTTTGGGTAAGAGGGCAATACTGTCCACGACAGTGTACAGCGGACATAACTCCTGACAACTCTGACACGTGTCAGAAATAAATGTCCATAAATAAATTTTGCATATAGCGAACACTGTTAACGTCACAGATACTAAGGGGCACAGTTGTCGGGGCTCTGACAGGAGACTTCCTCGCGACCGACGGGACAGGTCCTGACACGTGTCAGCCTAGAGGTCGTCCGCTACACTGTGTAGCGGGTGCCTTTTTCCTGACACATGTCAGGAACTGAATGTCGTCCCCAAGACAGTCTCGCGGACATGGGAGGAGGGCAAAAAGGTAAACAAGACTGTCCGCGAGATAGTCTCGCGGACGACTGACAGATTTCCAAAAAGGCACGATCTGGGCCGTCCATCTTTCAGGATGGACGGCCAGATCGCGCTTGCAAAATACCCCATTTTGCTAGCGCTATCAACGGATCAGCTCCATATATATATATATATATATATATATATATATATATATATATATATATATATATATATATGGAGCTGATCCGTTGATAACGCTAGCAAAATGGGACAAGTTGTTAGCGCAATCTGGCCGTCCATGCAAGACCTGTGGACCGTCCAAATCTTTTTTTTGTTTGCATTTTTTAAGTTCGCCTGCTACATTATGTAGCGGATGATGTTTTGACAAAAATACCTCCAGCTCCATCCGCTGCATTATGTAGCGTATATATATATATATATATATATATATATATATATTATGGAGCTGATCCGTTGATAGCGCTAGCAAAATGGGACAAGTTGTTAGCGCAATCTGGCCGTCCATGCAAGACCTGTGGACCGTCCAAATCTTTTTTTTGTTTGCATTTTTTAAGTTCGCCTGCTACATTATGTAGCGGATGATGTTTTGACAAAAATACCTCCAGCTCCATCCGCTGCATTATGTAGCGGACGAGCAAGCAGAAATGATTTTTTTCCTCTTTCTCTGTCCTTTCTCTCTTATACTTCTGACATGTTTCTCTCTCTCTCTCTGTCTCTCATTTCTCTCATCAATTTCTAACACTCTCTCTCTTTCCTTTGTCATTCTGTTTCTCATTTATCTCATCAATTTATGACTCTCTTTCTCACCATGTTCCAGTGCATCTGAATTTGGAAAGTGAGTTGTTTGAATATCAAAATTGTAAAACAAATCAGCAATGAACATGTAATTTTCACATTTTAAAACAACACAGTAGAAACAAAACTTTTCTTTCTTGTAACCTTGCTAAGTTGAACTTCTGGTACCCATCTTCCAACAAAATATGTACCCAAAAGAAAACTTCCAACGAGCATTGAATTGAAAACAACCAATGGAAACCAAAAATTGATGAGACTTCTTCGGTCTTCTTTGTACCTCATATCCCATCCCAAGGCCATGCTTAATGGTAAATCCTTCCATCCTGACCTTAAAAGCCAAACTTAAACAAATCAGCACCAATTGGCTTACGATTGCATTGGCTTGGATTCTGCTACACTTGACTGCTCTTGCTGCTTCGCTTAGTTCTGATGGACTATCACTCTTGGCACTGAAAGCGGCCATTACTACCTACCCAACTCGGTCTCTTGCCGGCTTGTCCGAGTCAGACTCAACCCCGTGCCACTGGGGTGACCTCTATTTTTCTCCCCGACAGAAGCTTCACCGGTTACATACCGTCAGAGCTCGACGCCTTTCTCTCTCTAAAACGGCTCTCACTCACTAACAACAACCTGTCCAAGCCAATTCCCATTCACTTCTTCAATGCCACAAGCCTTCTCTCTCTAGACCTCTCATGCAACTCTCTCTCTGGACCCATCCCGCACTAGATCATTGCCTTCCAATCGTTGACCCACTTGGACTTGTCATCCAATCTCCTAAATGGGTCTCTCTCTAGAGGGTATTTTTTGTCAAAAAATCGTCCGCTACATAATGTAGCGGACGTACTTAAAATTGATAGGAGAGAGAGAGAGATAGTCAGAAAATTGATGGGAGGGAGAGAGAGAGAGAGAGAGTGTGTGTGTGTGTGTGTGTCAGAACATTAAAGAAAGAAGAAAGAAAGGACAGAGAAAAAGAGAAAAAAAAAAGTCAGAAAAGTAGTACTTCAATTGTCCACTACATTATGTAGCGGATGGACACTGCCTCAAACTAGAGCGTATTTTTGTCAAAAAAATTGTCCGCTACATAATATAGCATACGGACTTTAAAAAATGCAAAAAAATCTGGATCGTCCACAAATCGTTCGTGGACGGCTAGATCGCGTTTGCATCTTATCTTATTTTGCTAGCACTATCAACGGATCAGCTCCCATATATATATATATGGGAGCTGATCCGTTGATAGCGCTAGAAAAATGGGACAAGTTACTAGCGCAATCTGACTGTCCACACGCGACCTGTGGACAGTCCAAATCTTTTTTTTTTGCATTTTTTAAGTTCGCCTGCTACATTATGTAGCGGATGATTTTTTGACAAAAATACCTCCAGCTCCATCCGCTGCATTATATAGCGGACGAGCAAGCAGACACGATTTTTTTCCTCTTTTTCTGTCCTTTCTCTCTTATACTTCTGACATGTTTCTCTCTCTCTCTCTATCATTTCTCTCATCAATTTCTAACACTCTCTATCTTTCCTTTGTCTCTCTCTTTCCTTTGTCTCTCTCTTTCTCATTTATCTCATCAATTTATGACTCTCTCTCTCACCATGTTCCAGTGCATCTGAATTTGGAAAGCGAGTTGTTTGAATATCGAAATTGTAAAACAGATCAGCAATGAACATGTAATTTTCACATTTTAAAACAACGCAGCAGAAACATAACTTTTCTTTCTTGTAACCTTGCTAAGTTGAACTTCTGGTACCCATCTTCCAACAAAATATGTACCCAAAAGAAAACTTCCAACAAGCATTGAATTGAAAACATCCAAGAGAAACCAAAAATTGATGAGACTTCTTCGGTCTTCTTTGTACCTCATATCCCATCCCAAGGCCATGCTTAATGGTAAATCCTTCCATCCTGACCCTAAAAGCCAAACTTAAACAAATCAGCACCAATTGGCTTGCGATTGCATTGGCTTGGATTCTGTTACACTTGACTGCTCTTGCTGCTTCGCTTAGTTCTGATGGACTATCACTCTTGGCACTGAAAGCGGCCATTACCACCTACCCAACTCGGTCTCTTGCCGGTTTGTCCAAGTTAGACTCAACCCCGTTCCACTGGGGTGACCTCTATTTTTCTCCATAACAGAAGCTTCACCGGCTACATACCGTCAGAGCTCGACGCCTTTCTCTCTCTAAAACGGCTCTCACTCACTAACCACAACCTGTCCAATCCAATTCCCATTCACCTCTTCAATGCCACAAGCCTTCTCTCTCTAGACCTCTCATGCAACTCTCTCTCTGGACCCATCCCGCATTAGATCATTGCCTCCAATCGTTGACCTACTTGGACTTGTCATCCAATCTCCTAAATGGGTCTCTCTCTAGAGGGTATTTTTTGTCAAAAAATCGTCCGCTACATAATGTAGCGGACGTACTTAAAATTGATGGGAGGGAGAGAGAGATAGTCAGAAAATTGATGGGAGGGAGAGAGAGAGAGAGAGAGAGAGAGAGTGTGTGTGTGTTAGAACATTAAAGAAAGAAGAAAGAAAGGACAGAGAAAAAGAGAAAAAAAAAGTCAGAAAAGTAGTACTTCAATTGTCTGCTACATAATGTAGCGGATGGACACTGCCTCAAACTAGAGCGTATTTTTGTCAAAAAAATTGTCCGTTACATAATATAGCTTACAGACTTTAAAAAACGTAAAAAAAAAAAGATTTGGATCGTCCACAAATAGTTCGTGGACGGCCAGATCACGTTTGCAACTTATCCTATTTTGCTAGCACTATCAACGGATTAGCTCCCTATATATATATTGTGAGAGGAAAAGTAATTTCTTATCAGGTGCCTGACAGCAATACTTTTTATGTTTGGCCATTCCCAAAATATAAATGTGTGAGATTTTGATAAAGGAACAGATTGGGTAGGGGGAGGAGGGGAAACAGTCCAAAGATCCATTGCCTTTCCAATAAGTAAAGGGATAAGATAAGATCGTGATTGTCCAATATAACAACCCTTTCTTGCATTCGTGTTTGCATCCTCTCCTCATGTTTCATCCCTCTCTCCCCCTCTCTACATTGATTTATGTGTGTATGCTGTATAGAGACACACACACACATACTAATTACACATACTTGGACCTATCCGTGTCTCTTCCCTCATTTTTTATGGCATACCATTTGTTTTGTGTTTAAGTTGTAAGTTGCAGTCAAAACCACCTCAATTTCCAGGTAGATTCAGACACCCTTTTCTTTCCTACAAAAGGGTGGACCATTTTTTATGTACACATTATAGAGGTGGTTGGGATACAAAGATGTCTGGTACAAACCTTATGTTTCACTCGGTATCATCTCCGTCGTCGCTGCCATACTCATAGCAAATAAACGAATCTCATTTATTATTACATTGGTGGAACCAATTGGCCAGGGGATGGTCTCTCTCGTCCTCAATAAGTATGGATGTTGATGAGGATCGATGACGCCTCTTGACATAAAGTACCAAGTAAAGAGACTTTACGTCTTAATTAAGTATCTTAGGGTATACAATGAATCTTAAGTTACTGAAAACGTGCCATCTAAGATAAAAGATAAATTTCAAAACTAAAGACAGTACTAGATCGATCGAGCGTCACATCAACAATCGTCCAAATTTGCACCAAAGACTTTTACCAACTGATCAGGAATGAAAGAGCAGGGAAAGCAGGCAAAGATTAAAAGTAGTGAATCTAATCAAACAACTTTCGGCCATTTTTCTTTCCCTCTTGTCAAAAAGGGCAGCACACACACTGATCAAGGAATCTACCATGTAAATCGTGGAGGGTGTCTGCAATTTCTAAATTGTTGTAGTTTATTCCAAATGCTGGAGGAACAAGACAAGTCCGTGAGATCTTTGAGGAAAGTGATGATCATGCAGGGAAACCGTGATATTATATGCAAAAACACAAAATTAAGTATATCCATTGCCTGGACTTCTCAATTCCCAAGTGAAACCACCTGGTATGTAAGACCAATCCATCCTCCCCACCAAATATATGTATTTCACTGAAACTTTATCAATATATGGAGCTTGGTACACGTGAAACTACAATGGCCAAGTCTTTCTGGAGACCTGAAGAAATTTGAACGATTGCACTGTGGAAGACATTGTTATAATCATCAAGTAGCAAGCTTATATGGTTTTA
The DNA here is from genome assembly GCA_033070095.1 of Escallonia herrerae. Lineage (NCBI taxonomy): Eukaryota > Viridiplantae > Streptophyta > Magnoliopsida > Escalloniales > Escalloniaceae > Escallonia > Escallonia herrerae. Next base: position 177,251 of record JAVXUP010000112.1, read on the forward strand.
TAAGGGCCAAGTGCAATGTAATTAACAAGATTATTGTCCAAACATGTAGCTTAGACCAAGAACAGTGAACCACACTCCAAAGGTTGATACGCACCTGCATTGAATAATGATTATAGAAAGGCTAGTACTGTCGCAACATGTTGTTGATTCCTTTGCCCATGAGGTTCATTGAAGCCATGGTAGGTCAGAATTAATGATATTTTCTTCAGAGAGAATCATGTTTAGCTAATGAGGACGCCATTTCCTATTATGATGATTCTTGCTTTTCTTTCCAACTGGCCTACTTTCTTTCTTCTTTGTCGTCTAAAAAAGGCTGTTCTCTTTCCAGATGCAATTGATAATCCTATAAATTTCTATGCTTTTTTTGCATGTCAATAAATTTGAAAAATGTAGAAAACCCTTGACGTAACGAAAGGTGAATTGCTGCATTTGGACATAATTGAATTAGGTTTAGCTGAATTCTGACATAATTAGGTTTTTCTGTACTATGTTTGGGTGGAGTATATGATAATTGGCTAGCTAGGTTAACTAAATTATTTGTCATTTTTATCTAACCAAAAGATATTTCTCCACTATTTTTACGGGAAAATATAAAGACACCTTTCCGCTGGGAGGGGTTGTAATTAACATGTAACTTATTGTAGTTTGTGTTCGAAAAAAAATATATATCTTTAGAATAAGAGGGGTATATATTTCGGTGGTAACCTAATGATCATCGGGTGGTTGGTGGCACTATTGGTGCGACGACGGTGGTGCGGCATTTCTGACCACTGGTCGTGGCCTCATAAAAGGTTTATGATCTCGGTCGATCTAGGCAGATCTGCTAGTTCGGCTTCTTCTCCACCATTCGCCAACAGTGACCTGAATTTTGTTAGTGATGACCGGAATTCTCACTGGCCCTTTGATCGTAATTTATCGAAGGTGTTTCAGACTTATGCTTTCATTTCCTTCTTTCCTGTTGTGCAGTGGTGGAGGTTGGTTCCGTGGTTGGTTGGGGTGTATCCAGTAGTCTTAGGAGGGCTCGGCACTAGAGAGGCTTTGGGCTATGTACCACACTTTATCTCAACTTAAAGTAACATACAAAACTGAAGGTACATAATGAAAATAATAATAAAATACAAAGCACAAAGTGACATCAATAGAGAAGACAATCGTGAAGCGCGACCCAAATGTGAGCACGACTGTCTATGAAGATGCCGCACACAACCAAAGATCTTCGACATTGCAATTTCATTCTTCTACTATTACTAACAAATCCAAACCATAATACCTTAGTACAGGGCAGAGGAACCACTAAGCATGCTTTAAGTTGACAGAGGATGCTCAAAACTAGTAAGAACACTAACAAAACAACCCCCCCCCCCCCCCCCCCAAAAAAAAAAACCACAACATATTCCCAATTAACTTAATTGTAATGTGTATAAGTTTATTAGGTTTTTTGTTTTATTATTGACTTTTTCGGTCATGCATACTGAGTCACAGGACATTGTGACCTATTATTTTGAGCTTTCGAAAAGAGCAACTCTATAAACTTTAAATTATTAATGTCATTCTCTTATTCTACCAATATATATATATATATTGCATGATATCCTTACCATTGATAAAGATATTCGTTTTAACTTTAGCTAGCAGTTGACCTATGCTAAAGATATACATTTTATTTAAAAATGTTAGTTTTAGAAGGTGGTGAAACAACAAAATCCAAAATTACTTTTACAATAACAAAAGCCAAAATTACTTTTCTAATAAACTAGCCTCAGTCTTCTTAGGGGCTGTTTGATAAAACTGAAGTTTAAGTGCTGAAAACGTTAAGTGCTGAATTTGTAAAACTAAAAACTTTAAACAACTGAATTTTTACTGAAAAATAAGTTAATCTGTTTGGTAAACCAAAAGCAAATGTCTGAAAATTGTTCAATTTACAAATTTATCTGTTTTGCTTAAATTCTGCTTTTATTTATGTACTTTATAACTTTTTTCTAGCCAAAATCGTGTCGATGTTGGTGGCGGCGACATCAGTGAAAAAGTGTCAATGCTGGCGGTAGTGGGGCGTGAAGATATGTGGTGTTGGTAATTGTGGTGTTAGCGATATAGCAGTGACGACAGTGGTTATAATGTGGTGGATATTTAGATGGTTTTAACAGACATGGACGTGATGACGATGGTAATGGTGTTGTGACGGTGGTAATGGTGTGGTGAATGTGGCATTTCCTTGTAGTGGTGGTGGTGGTAGTAGTAAGTTAAATGTTTTAATGACCTACCATTGAGCGTTTTCAGTGAGAAGTGATAAGTCAGTTATGAGTGACTTAAAATATTGGCCTTTAATTGACTTGTCACTTATTACTTTAACCGGTTGAAAAGTTAGTTATCAAACACACTTAAATTTAAGTCATTGAAAGTTTTCAGTTTTAAGTACTGAATTGGGTTATCAAATACACCCTTAGTTAGAAGACCGTCCGTAATGCTTAAAGGAAGTGATTTCTTTGAACGAGGATTCTGGAAAGCGTGGTAAGCTCTTGTGGATATATGATATGTTATGCCCAAGACCTTTAGTATTTGCAAAGGGGGACCTGAGAAGTGGAATATGTTCGGCCCTCATAATTAAATTCTTATTTATTTTCAATATAATTCTTATTTATATTAAAAATAAATAAGAATATAATTATCCCCACCCCCGTCTTCCTACTTCACCTTTCTCCTTCGTTCGTCGTGACCAAGGTTCCAATCATGTGGATGTGTAGTTTCACACTTAATGATACTTTTTCACACATTTATTATGTGAGACAAATTATTACTTCAAACTGATATGTTAATCGAAGAAAATAGTATCTTCTACAACAAACAATGACGCATGAGTGATAATAATAATAATTTTTTTTCACTCATATGTGCACAAAGATAAGTGTAAAAATAGACATTACATCTTGAATATATGTTTATGCTGTTCAAGCTGGTCGATCCTACATGTGGTTTTGGCCCGCTCTAAGATAATGCCAGTTCACACTTTTTTTTTATTATTATAATTTTTTGTATATATTCGATCAATCGAACATCCAAACCATGGCGTCTACCAGTTCATGAGTCGAACTATTCAATTAACTAAGGGTGGCAAAGGGAGGTTTGGGTCAAAGACATATCAACCACTCAGCTCCGACCCATTTAATTTAGGGCAAATTACACTTATGTCCCTGAGGTTAAGGTGCAATTACAGGTAATGACAATAGTTTGAACAAATTACACTTATGTCCGTTGACCAAACTGAATCTTAAAAACCCTAACGGTTTTTGTGAAAAGACATTATTACCCCTTAATTGAAACTTTATTTTTTTTTATGCCATTACTTCAACCTTTCCCCACCCCCCAACACCCCTCCCGCCCACCCCCTTTCCCACACCACCCCCAACCCCATTTCTTTCTTTCAAGCTCCACCCGCACAACCCCTCCCCATTTCCCATCACCCGTCACCCGTCACCCGTCTGCCTTCCCTTTCCCCGTCACCTCGTTATGCCCACAATCTCTTCCCCGGTGCCGCACCCCCGTCTGCCTCCCTCTTCCCCTGCGCAACCCGTCTGAACTCCCTCGTCACTGGCGCTACACCCCGCCTTCCTCCCTCATCACCGGCGCTGCACCTCATCTTTCTCCCTCGTCATCGACGCTTCATCCCGTCTTCCTCCCCCATCCTCGGCCCGCCATGGCTTGAACCCAGATGAAGATAAAAAAGGGATCTGGGTCAGATTTGAAGTGGAGGTGTTGATGGCGAGTGAAAGTAGAGGTGAGTCTCGTCGGTGGCGGTGGCGGTAGCAGGTGTGGTGAGTAATGAGGGTGCGTTACTTTGTGCGGCGGCGTTGGGCGATGGAGCTGCCGACGTAAGGCGATGGAAGGGGCTGCTGCGGGGGGCGAGGTGGGGGAGAGAAGAGATGGAGGGTCGCCGGCGATGGGGGCGACGTCGCCTGCGATGGGGGAGACGCCGGCAGAAGATTGGTCGCCGGCGAAAATTTGAAAACCTAATTTGAAAATTAGGGTTTTCATACAAACCCTAATTCTAATTTGAACATTTAAACCATTATATTGGACATAAGTGTAATTGCCTAAAAAACCTTAATCCTAATTTGAACATTTAAACCATTATATTGGACATAGTGTAATTGCCTAAAAAACCTTAGGGCTAATTACACCTATGTCCCTGAGGTTTGGGGGTAATTACACACGAGGACACAAAATTTCAAAATGTAACACTTATGTCCATTGACAAACGGAATACAAAAATACTTAACGGTTTTGACAAAAAGAGTTGATTGCCCCTGACTTTAAAATAAATTACCCACTTAATTTACTGATTATTCTTCCTCTCCCAACACCCAGCACCCACACACACACCCCCGCGCCCCCACCCCCCGCCCCCAACCCCATTTCTGTCACTTCTGCATGAACGGAACGGGGTCAAGGACAGCCCCCAATCGCCACACCCCTGCTGCGGGGGAGAAGAGAAGAGATGGAGGGGAAGAGCGATGGCGACGTCGCCGGTGGTGGATCTGCTTTGTTCGGTGAATAACAGAAGGGACTGCCGGAGGAGAAGGGGGCTACCGAGGTGAAGGAAGGGGCTATCGGCGGGGAAGGGGACTGCCGGCGGGGAGGGAAGAGGTTGCCGGGGTGAGGGAAGGGGCTGTCGACGGGGAGTGAAGAGGTTACCGGGGTGAGGGAAGGGGCTGTCGGCAGGGAAGGGGACTGTCGGCGGGGAGGGAAGAGGCTGCCGGGTGAGGGAAGGGGCTGTCGGCGGGGAGGGAAGAGGCTGTCGGGGTGAGGGAAGGGGACTGCCGGCGGGGAGGGAAGGGGCTGTCGGCAGGGAGGGAAGGGGCTGCCGGGGGTGAGGGATTTGACCTAATTTGGAAATTAGGGTTTCGAGAAAACCCTAATTTGCAAATTAGGGTTTCAACAAAACCCTAATTTTGGGTTTTAAAACCCTAATCTTTAATTAAGGCTTGAATTCTTAATTTAAAAAGGGGTAGTATCGTTATTTTAAAAATATGTATTGATGACATCAGCAAAAAAATACACTTTTTGGACGGAACCCTAACGGATGGACACGGCTGATACATTTGAAACACGTTTGGTCACGGAATGTTACATTTTGAAACTTTGTGCCCTTGACTGTAATTACCCCAAAACCTCAGGGACATAGGTGTAATTAGCCCAAAACCTTAATCCTAATTTGAACATTTAAATCATTATATTGGACATATGTGTAATTTGTCCAAACTATTGTCGTTACCTGTAATTTAAACCATTAACTGCAATAAATGGCAGTATTGCCATTTTGGAAATACATAACCATGACATCATAAAAAAAATACACATTTTGGACGGAATCCTAACGGATGGACACAAGTGTTACAAAATTAGAATTTTTTGGTCACGAATGTTACATTTTGAAATTCAGTATCCTTGACTGTAATTACACCATATCCTCAAGGATATAAGTGTAATTTGCCATTTAATTTATTATCATTTTTTTGTTTTTAAAAAAAAAAATATAACTAACTGTTATTATCAAGAAGTTATTTGCATCCCCGTTGTATTACAAATTTAAAAGAAAAACTATTAATTAATTCATATTGCAAACTAAACGTATTGGTCCATGTTTAGGAAAGAAACGACACCAGTTTTACATAATTAAAATTATCGTCCGCTGGAAAAAGTAACCAGCTAAGCCGTGGGGCGGAGAAAAAACATGAGATATTATTGTAACTTCCGTAGTGTGTGGTGCGAATTATCGATAATAATAATAATGAAGTAATAGGTCCAAAAAAGTGTAAAGAAAGAAGCCACGTCTCCTCTTTTTCTGGCGCTCTGATCGAAATGGTCCCTGCCCTGCAACATCAATTCCCAGTCTATCAGATCAGAAGGCGTGCATGGAGGACTCCTTCAGGTGGGGCCCACCAGATCAATTCCAAACCACCCCCGCTCCACCTCCTCGTCCTCCTCTTACAGGACCACACTACCACCCTATTGTTTCGTCGCATTTTCTCTCAAATATTACTTTGCAAATCTTGTGTAAATATATTATTGAAGTTCACACCGCTCATTTGGCATGTTTGCTTTTTCAAAATGGTATTTTAATTACGTAGAAGAATTCTAAAGTTTTATTCAAGTACTTAATAAAATTTTCATTATTTGTATAACTTTATAAAATAGTCTCCAAACAAGTTAATACATATATTTTAGTTTATATGAAATTAGCTACGATTCCTCTCATATAAAGTACAATTAATTATCACTAAATTTATTATCAATGAGTACTAGTTAGTGATCCTAAATAATATTGTTAAAATTTTTAGCGGAAAGTACATACAAAAATATTTTAAATAATATTTAACTATCATTAATTGTAGCTATTACATGTTCTTAAAGCTTCTCCTTACGGCCAAGTTGGAGCTAAATTTAATCTATGTCAATTTAAATATTTATTTAACAAAGAAAAAAAGGGTGTATCGGTGCAGGTGTGCACCAACGACGAAAGTGGTTGATGGAACCGAGTTTCTGACACGTGGCATGTGATGGAGCTGGACTTTTGCAAAGGTGCGCCTTGATGATGGGTATTGGTGGTCTAGGACCGGGGACCATCTTTGGATGACCCACTAATTAACAGCGGTCCTCAGCTCGGCTGGAGGCCATCAGCCCATGAGGAATCTTCTCCGTCATGGTTTATATATTGTTGCGACATGCGATAGTGAAGGATCACGTGTCCATACAACTAAGATTCTGTTTGATAACACTTATTTATTAATTTTTTTTAATTTTATAAATTAAAAAAAATAAATATATTTGACACACAATTTTCTTTTTTCTTTTCAATTTTAAAAATTAATTTTTAAAACATGGCTGTTTCTAAAACTCTAAAAAAGAGTTTTCGATTTTTATTTTGAGACCGCCACCACTCCCACCGCCGGCAGCCACCACCCACGGCAGGCGATCGGTAGCGTCCTCCGGCGACCCGCAGCCACCGCTGGCGGCCGACCACCACCAACTTCTGCCACCGCCACGCCCCACCACCGTCATCGATATCGCAAACCACCACAAAAGAAATTTTTTTAAATTAAAAACTGGATATCAAACACCCAAAAGAAAAACTGAGTAATAAAACACCTATTTGTTTTTGTAAAAAAAAAAACAAATTTAAACTGGTTTTGATTTTTTTTTTTTGAAAACAGAAAATCAAAACTGAAAATATTACTAAATGCTACCTAAGTGAAGAGACGGGTTACTTAATTCATTTCTTTACCCTAAGAGGAACTAATGACTCCAACTCAACTAAACTTCTGATATAAAACACCACCTCTATCTAGATTTTACTTGTGTAGTTGCGTTTGGACCGAAGTATCGAAGAGCTTCCCTGTCAGAACTTCAATTCATCGGCCGACGGTCACTCTTTTTCTGTTTTGCAAGCCTTGATTCCTGAATATGATTCTCTATCCTTTTCTAGCAGCATCAGCAAGTCCGAGGGAGATCTGGAACCAATAGAGAACTAAAGAGGAATTCGTTCAAGGATCCAAAAACATTGCTTCGTTATCATGCCAAGCCAGATCTTTCTTTCCTCAAGAATGATAACTTTTTCGAACCGCTACAGATGACTCGACCTTTCCTCTTTGATTGATCGATACCATCTTCCATTCAGGTATTGGAAGAAAAAAATATTTGTTTGTTTAGTCTTTGCTGCCAATTTGTTCTTGGTTTTATTTTGTCTGGGTCCTAGGACTGGTTTATGTATTTTCCTCTTTGTTATTGCAATTCCACCATTTAAACCAAAAAAAAAAAGCTCTAGTTGTTTTCTTTTGTTGGACAAGTTCAATTTCAGCATAACGGTGTGGTGCTGCTCGACCAAAAGAAAGCCAAATTTATAACATGTTGGGATCATCTGTTTTTATACCATGCATGTTGTTCTACACTCCCTCTTTTTTTTTTCGGTTACAAAATGTATTATCAATAAAGTAAATCTTTTTAGACGAAAAGGGGATAAAAAAGGCATAAAATAGTGTAGATATATGCATTATATTGCTTTACTTGCTGGGAGAAGACTAGTTTTTGTGGAAAGGTGTACTGATCATCAGGTCTGAAAGAAACATGACTTTTGTTAGCTCGACATCAAAAGAAAGGAAAAAAAAGCGAGAAGGAAAAAAAAATCGAGAATTTTCTACTCTTTCCAATGTGGCCAAAATTATGAAGAACTTTGAGCTACCATTTTCTTGAATGACATAAAAGTTAAGAGAATCGTCATTCTCTTAGGGCATATTTGTACGTATATCATTTTTGTTTTGTATATTTGTGGCTTGTTTTCATTTTTGTAATTCTTTTATCCAGTTATTTTTGGTCAGTTTTTTTCTACCTATTTTATTAATCCTTTACGTACTTATATTATTTTCATTTTTCTTTTGGTCACTTTTTTGTGCTAAATCATGCATGTTTACTATTTTCAAAAATATTAAATTTAGTTTTTATTTTATACGAATATTTATCATGTTATCGTTGCTTTCTCTTTCAAAGTACCATCGTAGAGCCACGTGTCATGATCCTGCGTGAAGGTGTGTTTTGACGTGAGAAATGAAGAGAGAGGGGATAGGTGGTGGGGGACGAGCAATGGTGTGTTTTAATGGTGATGTAACATGAATTGAGAGAAAATATGAATAGTGACTTGATGAAGACCTTTTTTTTTTCCCTAACATTGGGTATGAAATGGTCTGAATAAGATAAAATATTTTTAAATTTTCTCACTATTTGAGAGAAGTATTTCAAGACAAAAATAAAAAGAAGATAAATTACGTTACAAAAAGGGAAATATTTTTTTAATCATCATTACAAAAATGAGAACTAAAAATGGTATAAAGCCCTTAACTTTTTTCTTTTCAAGAATGGTTTTGATATAATTTTTTTAAAAATAAATTTGCGGAACTTGCGTGAAGTTGGTTTCCATACACGTCGCACGTCAAGGGCTTATACATAAATAAAACGTGGTATCAGGGAGAATCCCAAGACATACCTCTGGCTTTCACTATCAAATTGTTGTCACTTTGTACAAGTGTCTTCATGTGAAAGCTACATATAAAATGTTTGCTACTTTCATGAGGATGCTTCATAGAGTAAACTTAGACGACAACTTGGGACTTTCGGTGGTGACCTAATGATACAATCTTGTCACCAATTTGGGTGATACCTACCTACAATATCCCATTCTTGGCCTACCTTTGAATGGATGAAAGAGAGTTGAGGATGAGGACTACGACCCTTTTTAGGTCTCGTTCAGTTCTCTCTCTCTCTCTCTCTCTCTCACACACACACACACACACAAAGAGAGTCCAAACTTCAAAGGTTCAATGAACAGGAGAGTTCAAGTTTTTGTTATTGTCAAAACATGAATTTTTTTTCTACTCCGACCCCCAAAAAAGTGGAAGATGAAAGAGAAACACAAAAAGAGGTGTGAAGTCATGTTAACATCAGCTCATCCGTTCCGCAAAATAGAAGGTTGATAAATTGGAGAGTGCAAATTTTGTGGTCCTCGAGGGTGAGGGTGGGGGTGGGGGTGGGGGGGTTGGACTCGTTGTTTTTTTTTTTTTGATTTTATTGTCATTTTATGTGTTTAGGATGGTTGGATAGTTATAATAATTCACTTGGTCCATGTGTAGCATGAACACTGGTTTCGTCGTACGTACTGGTCAATGGTCAAAATATGTATATCATTGGCTTCAGATGCACCACTTGACATAATACCTCTTTGGCATTAATTGGGAAGCTAAATCGTGAAGCTGAGCTATGCGAGTGCCTAGTGTAACTTTTGGGTCACCCCTTACCTAATTACGTTTTACCCACGTACGAAAAATATAAATTGAAACCATGTCGATGTACATATTACAGTTCGATATCGGCACCGGATGTGGCTCGTTAGTATGTGCCATGCACAAAATGCCGAACAAGAATATGTTACACCTCAAGTGCACCTAATTTGTTATCATGAAACAGATTTGCATGGTGTTTGGCAAAAAATTAAAGGCAAGTGTTTAAATTACTCCCCAGAAACCAAAAAAAAAAAGAAGTGCTTAAAACCGTATAAACCTTACTTTTGTAGTTTATGATTTTAAACACTTTTGGAGAAAACAACTAAATGACCTTCACATGTTTTCTAGCATTTTCGTTTTAGGACTTCATATTCTTATACATGTAACCAAATCGAAAGAAAGGATAAACAAATATTCTTTAATATGATGTACTGTACAAAAGGATGAGAAAATAGTTAAAATATATAATTTACTTATTATGAAGTTAGAAAAAAAAAAGGATATTGCATTTCTTTGATGCCTTTTAGGTCAAATTTTCCACATTAAAACTGCTTCCAGCATTTTTACGCAAACGCCTTCCATAGCTTTCAGCCACTGTTTCTGTAACTTTTTCCAAGCAGAAAGTGATTTAGCTAAAAATTGTTTTGGAATACTTTTTCTATTTTAATTTAGATATTTTTTTATGAAAATTAACTCTTAACGGACTCTAAAAGTCTGAACATGAACAAAAGATCCTTTAGCATAATTAATTCTTTTCTAATTTAAGGCTACAACAAAGCTTTGGTTCATTTAGAGAAGACAAATATAACATTGACGAAAATCGTTGGCACCCTTAGACCCATCTGCCGAACTAACGGGGCCGACAATTCTAAATCATCTCAGAAACTTCGATCATCCAAGCAAGGCTCGTCAACACTTAGCAGACCCAATCAACATTTACCCCATTCTAGAAATACCCAATCATTTAGAAATAATTATCATTTAAAACCAAAGAGCAGTGCCAACAAGCTAAACAAAATTCCTGATCATCTACTAACCGGTAAATTTTATCTAAGATTATTCCAGCATTGCTATACAGCTATCGAAGAACTAATTATATCCATCATTTGACCCAGCCTATCCAGCAATGCCCAGATAACAAAACTACAGTCAGACTTTAATCGAAAATCTATCAGTAAGACTTTTCCTTCAAGAATCTTTAGGCCCAAGTTGATCTAGTCATGAAAAGGCTTGAAAATCGACAGTCAAGACCAAAGGTCTAACCAAGATTATCACTCATTCCTTGACCAGACAAGCCCGTTTCATAGTAGTAGTCAAGTTTCCTCCAGACCACAACCTGGTCAAGGGTGTAAGAAAGCTGATCGGGGGTATAAACTATAAAGAGCTCCTAAACCTTTGACGCATTTAAGTGATCACACTTGGTCAGGGGTATAAAGAAGCTGACCAGGCGCCGAGACCTTAACTGGTTCAGTGAAGAGATCACACTTGGTTAGGGGTATAAAGAGCGCCTAAAATGGTTCATATAGTTAGAATAAAAATCTCACCACATACCTGAAGTGAAGATTTCTCAAACATGCAAGCGGTTTTAAGACTTCTTTCAATCCCCAATTGTTCATCAACTAACTCACACAGCAAGGTATGTAGAGTCATTAAATGGATCTTGTAATGTTAAAAGCTTTGCCTGCAACTCAAGGAGTCACTAATAGAACATTAAATCACATTGTCAAGATGTTGTGAAAGGGATCAAAGGTAGCCTTTAACTTAGATACCCTAGAAGTCACGGAGATGGATGGATTTATTCACTTCGTTTTCAAGAGAAAGAGGCTGCTAGCCTTCCTCAATATATAAATAGTATTAACAATTTTGTTGAAATAGGTCAGAAAACAGAACACGGTGCTATGCGATGATCGGTGACAAAGGAAGCATAATCATGCATACTCGTGGTAAACCAAGACCTAGTAATAAGAATTTAAAATATATTTCTAAGGGATGCCTTAATTGCAGCATGGTCATCCTTAACTCATATTCTCTTTGATGTACATTACGAGTTTTCCAATCAGTTTGTTTTAATTAGTTGAAGAATTAGTTTCTTTATTCAGATTACAATACTACACGTTTTCTTGCAAGAGCAACCGAGTTATCCCCGACCATCCTTAAAACTGTTTTGTTTTTTTAGGTTAAACACATGATACTTAGAATTGGGCTACACAATTGGGGTACCCCTTCATCTCCGCTACCCCAAATTTCCAATATCCCATGAGACTGAACCGTGACCTAGGCATGAAAGGGTGATGCCCTCACCAACCATCCAGAAGTTACAACTTAACATTGTGACAAGAACAAGAAAATAACAATAACAATTATAGTTTGTATATGCATATTAAGTTTTGTCGAATAGCCTGCACGTCACATGTATTATAAGCTAAGTTCTTTTATAACAAAGCATCGGCTAATAGGATCTGTTAATGCATAATGAAGTTTCCTTTTGAATGGTATGTAAGACTTTGCCGGTGCAAATGTAAATTAATTCTAATAAGAAGAATCGGTTAAGCTTAGGTAATATTCAGAGATCCACTTCGTTAAGATATTGATCTCTCTTTTTCTTACATCACGAAGCCATTCTGGATCTTCAGCTGTTGAGAATCTGAGGTCTACGTGATGTGCCCCTGTTACAGAATCACGCAAATACATAAATCAAAGCGAATGATGTATATAAGCACTAGGCCAGGTAGAAAAAAACAAAAGAAAAAGAGAGTGATACTTCACGTTTAGGCTAAATTAAATGCAAAGGTTGAGTACTTTCTCTCATTAAATTTATTAACATATAATTTTTTGAGGTTGTAATACATAAATAAAAAACCAAAAGTAATATAAGTGAAAAGGTAATAGCCTCAAACTGTTGATATGTTACATTAGACACAATATTGTCGGTCTTAAGAGTTGTATGTTATGAGACATGTCATTTGGACAACATATTTAGCACACTACGAAAGAAAATTGAGCTTTGTGCCCTTCTCGCGAAAGATTAAATATTTACCCCAAAGATAAAGGACCGAGAATGTAATATACTCATATTTCTAACAGTTAAAAAGATTTGCTTTGTTCTACCTTCGCCTTGGCATGACTCTTGACGTTTTAAAATTTTTGACTCCACATCTTCCATCAAAATTGTGCTACCATTGGCCTCACAAAACCCTTAATCTGAATGTTCTGTTGAGCCCCTCGTTGACTCTTTACGAGTCTGTTCTTCGACAGGTTCTGAAAGAGCTCTTTGTAGACACCTCATTTTTACTGTTTTATTAATTTATGTTAGGCTTTATTAATAAATAAATTTTATTATTTAATGTTAAGTGTAAGCCTGATAATAAGTAATAGCCTTTACTTGCTTAATTCAACTTAGTCAGTCTAGTTTATTGCATGTCAAGTCCAGTTCAGTCTGTTAGTCCACTCCATTACATTAGTCTAGTCCAGTCCAAAGTCTAGATTATTCTAAATGATGTAATTTGAATAGATGATTTAGAGAGAAATAATCAGGATTATCCTTGATGTAGAGAGAAATAATCATGATTATCCTTGATGTAAAGATCAAATCAATTTATTTAATAGTTAAGAAATGACTTATTCTGAATCTGGTATATCATATTTGTGATTTCAGAGATAACTACGGAAATTAGGGTCAGATAATGCCACGAGATTTGGGAAAAAGTTTTTTTAATAAATAATGGGGTGAACCGGTGGTTAGTTGACTTTTATAAATTTGTAATTTTTATCAAATATTCTGCCTTATATTCAAATCTGGTCATCATTACCATTTCTGACGTCCCAGACCACTATAAATAGGGCTCTTTGACTAACTTTGGCTAGTTTGTCAGAGACTCTACCTTTAGTTAATACCTCCCATTCTCCTATGGGTGTATAAGCCTGCCAATTTAAATGTGCTTTTTATGATATTATGGTGCTTATGTACGTCTCCGGGTTGTGTGGTTATATTTTCTTTGATATGTCATAATATGTTTTTTCCCGTATTTCTAGGATAATAAAAAATCAAAAGAAATAAATGGTGTATATGTGCATCCTCCAATTGTGTTAACATATTTCTTCATTGAGTTGTCCTTTCTTTCCCATTTATTCTTAAAAAAAAAGACGAGACACGAATAGGATTTCGAGAAAATATTCAACTCTTAAAAGTCTCTTTTAGGGTTTGAATCAAATAGACTTTGTCTTTCTAGTAAGTCTAGGAGTCCATTCTTAGGGAGCCGAGAGCATAACAATTTTTAAAGCAAGAGAGAATTGTCCGATTTCATAATTGACCAATCATTTCGGGATATTACGCAAAAGATGTTTTTTTAGTAAAAGCCTAGTGGTGTATTTCGATGATACTTTTCTTCACACTTGGGGTGGTGACTATTGTCTTTTCAAGTGATAAAATTAGAATCTTATATCCTTCAAAATTTCATGTGAATAAACTAAAGAAGAACTTAATTTGAAATTTAGATATTCGAGTGAGAATTAGTAGAGTATCATGAATAGGTCATGACTTCTTTTATTGGCCAACCTCGCACAACCTTTATTCACCAAAAGCAAGCCTAATCCTCAAAGATGATGAGGTTTCATTTCAGTATCAAGACTTTCCCTTATTCAAAGCTCACCAATTCCTCCCCTAATAACTTGGACCATTCATCTTGAAAAGAAAGAAAGAAAGAAAGAAAGAAAGCCCCCTCAAGACTGAAAACCTTTAAAAGGGCGGTCTACGCAGAAGTTAGGGCACGAAAAAGAGAGAAATCGAGAGACGTCAAAAGAATGTAAGTTTGCACAAGTATTCCTTGAAATGTGCATTCGTGTGATTGTAGGCCATCATGTGGCGACCATGTATCATCCTGATTACCCTATATTAGATTTTCCCCATTTGCTAGCCCTTCGTGCTTATACAGTTTAGCCTTTCTTTTCAGAAGTCTATATTTATAACATTGAGGTGGGTAATTTCTTGGTGTGCGCCTATCTCCTGGTATTACTACTCGGAAAGGGTTCTCTCTCAAAAGAACCAAGTTTTGAAAACAAAATATGATCATTTGTTTGGTTTCTAAAAAAGAAGGGAAAATATTAAAGACGAAAATGGAGAAGGAAGAAAGAAAGAAAAGCAGAGAAACCAATATAGCTAAAGAATGATTATAAACAATTCAGCATAAAATTGCCATGGATTGAGTTCAAAGAATAGATATTCAGCATATCTAGTTTGAATTACGTCCAACCTGATTCCCTTAAGGGGGATACATAGGCATCTCAGTCACCTTCTACGTTCGATCTCCATGGGCACACACTAAAGGCTTTGGTTTCATACTTGTGTTTTTGAGCCTATTTACCATTCGTTTCTTAGTCCATGTCCTAGCTTACATTGTGTCCCATAAAAAATCCTCCTTGAGGTTATGCTCATTCAAGAGAAAAAGGTTCTCCCTCATTTTGAGAAGGTAAAAAAATTTAAAAATATAAATGAAAAGAAAAAGTAATGGTCCATGCACTTTTTGAGTGTGCTACATCATGACATGATATTGGCTTGTCAGATGACCTTTCGATTCCTGATTTCTCCAAACCTGATGTGTTCACCTCGCTCTGGTCTGATAACGATCTGTTGATTTTCATGACATATCTAGCCTACCCTACTCTGTGCGATAGCTTGATATATTTGCCACCACTTCAATGACTGTACGAGAAGCGCCTCGATGGTCATATATTTTTGCTCAGCCTAGTCGTATACATTAATGTGCTAACAAACAAATCCTAGGCCTAGACTCCATCAACCTCACAGATTATACAGTTCCACAGCATACACATCAGCCTCACAGTTCATACACTGTCATACATCCTTACTATCCACCTTTTTAGGCCCAACCTTTTCATGGTAGTCTTGAGGATTCAAACTTGAGTATTTAAGTTGAGAATTAACTTATTTTGGGAAGTTTCATGACATTTAATGATGAGAAATTGAAAAGTTTTTGATCAAAAAATTTCAGTGGTCTTCCCTTTTTGGGTAGAGATGGACATATCAACTGAGTGGGATCTATTGCCTTAAATTATAAAATGATGTATTAAAAAGAGCATAGATCTTGAAATGAATGGTTGATTCATCGTATTAGGTAAGCAAAGTGATTTTCAATTTAAACATGCTCTCGAACTGTGAAGGGATATTATCTTCGTCATAGGTTCTTCTTTGTAAATGTCATCAGGGGTTTCCCTTGTAATCCACCTTCCTTTAAGGTCATATAGAGTCAATTCTGCTTAAAGTTTGGTCTAAAGGCTCTTTGTGAGTCCCTCCTCACGATAGTCGTGACTGTGTCTGTCTGTCTCCAGTTCATTACATGGTCATTATTGTCTATATGCATTTCATCTAAGGGCTCCCTAAGAGTCCCTTATCAATGACAGTCATGATAACATTTGTCTATTTCTCTTTCTTGTGCTCACCTAGAGGCTCTATGTGAGTCTCCTCTCATGATAGTTATGCTAGAGTCTGTCATCTTTCAGTTCATTGTATAGTCAGTGTAGTCTGCATGTATTTTGTCAAGGGACTCCTTGTGATTCTTCTTTCACGAAAGTTGTGATAGAGTCCGTCTTTCTCCAATTCATTGCATAGTCAACATTCGTCTATTATTTACTTAATTCAGCTTAGTCAGTCCAGTCCAGTATATGTCCATTGCATTAGTCCAATCCAATTCGGTCCAATCCAGTCTAAGGTCCAAATTGTTCTAAGTGATGTAATTTTTCTAGATGATTTGGAAAAATAAACCATGATTATCCTTGTTGTAGAGATCAACTCAATCTATTTTATAATTAAGAAATGACTTATCCAAATCTGGTACAACCAATTTGTGATTTAAGAGATAATACTGAAATTAGGGTCAAATAATACTTCAAAATTAGAAAAAAATATTTTTAATAAATGGGTGAACAGGCAGGTTTTCGACTAACTGGCATTTAAGTTGTCTTTTGTCAATCTGCGATTTTTACCAAATATTCTGTCTTATTTTCAAATCAAAGATTGATATAGTCATATGTACCATTTCTGGTGTCCCAGACCACTATAAATAGGGTCCTTGGCTTTCATTTTTTAGGACAAGCTTTTTCTCCCTAGAAATTTTATACCATTTCTTTCATAAAAGTGGTAGATCATCTCTAAGGATAATTTAGCATTCGATATTCTTTTCTATATACACAAGAAACATGCATCATGGATTCATCATATGAAGTTCCAAAGTCTTCTAGGCAAGCGCGTACTCGAGGTACACTTACAGTTTTCTAGATTAGCTTTGATAATACTGGTCTAGATTTTCTCCCTTCCCCGTAGTCACATTTCATTTCAAAAACAACAAAAAAAAGTCTTTTTCATTTCTTCGTCTACGTCTAAGCTCAAAATGTAGACTACTTCTAGCAGGATCATTGTCGAACTATGACGGTTTTGATTCTGGTTAGTTGGATTGGATACGTAGGCAATTCGACCTCCGATGTCGAATTCAAGCAAAAACATAAAAACTAACTTAAGGTTAGTTTTATCATATTTCGCATACTGTATGTTCTTAAGTCCAAAATTCAATGAAAATGAAGTAGACACCGGAAGGGCGTGGCGGGTGCCGAACACCTTTCCGTTATGTAACTTATTCCTTGAACCCATCTCCCAGTTTTTGATAAACTAGTCATCTTTTTGGACACGTTTGAGTCATTTTTTGGGTTTTTCTTATTTTTTGTTATTCAATAAGACGACGACTCCTCAAAATCCTTTTTTCGAAATCTTTTTTCGAGGCATTGCCCTGCACTCTTACTATACAAATAGCAAGGCAATGCAATTCAAGAGTTGCAGGTATAGTTGAGCAAAGTTTTGTGGAAGCTATTTTTGACTTTCCTTGTGGTAAGAAGATAGTTCAACTTCGTTAACTCAGATAGCTACCCTTTTCGGCTTCATTTCTTCTCTTATTAATACCTAAGGTTGAACCTATTTAGTTGGCAAACTTAGGTCTTCCACCCATTTTCATTAATTTTATTTTGTTCTTTCTTATGGCAGTTGTTATTACAGTATATGCTTCGTTAATTGTATTTTTATGTTGGCTATTGTATTTAACCTTTATCTTTTCTCCAAGCTGAGATTTATATATAGATACATAAGCAAAACCCTAGGTGAGTATTAAGAATTTGTTATTACATGGTATCAGCAGAGAACAAGCATAGCCCCTTGCTTGCTAGTGCAATCCTTTTAATGCCTGCACAACTCTCTAGTTTTTCTTTGCTTTCTTATTTCTCTTTAGGGCTAATTACACCTATGTCCCTCAGGTTTGGAGATAATTACAGGCAAGGACAATAGTTTGAACAAATTACATTTATGTCCGTTGACCAAACGGAACCCTAAAAATCCTAACGGTTTTGATGAAAAGACGGTATTACCCCTCAGTTGGAACCTTTTTTTTTTTTTCTTTCTAATGCCATTATTTCATCTTCTTCCATTAATTATATGACTCTACATCTTATTTTTAAAGCCATTAATTCCCCCCAAACAACAACTGGCCCCCCCACCCGCCCCCGCCCCCAACCCCATTTATGTCTCATAACTCCTCGCAACACCCTTCGCCGCACCCACCTTCCCCCTTCCCCTTCCCCGTCGCCCCCCTCCCCCTTCCCCGTCGCCCCCACCTTCTCCCTTCCCCTTCCCTGTCGCCAGTGGTGGAGGTATGAGCTTACGGTGCAAGGAGAGAGCCTTGCCGAGTGGTTGGTCCCGTGAGAAACGTCGCTCGCTGTTCGGAGGGAAACGAAAGTAGGAAGGCTACGAAGAGACGGCGAGCGATTTCGGCGAGGGAGGAACCGTCGACGCGAATTCTGATTTTGGTCAAGTGACTTCGTTCCTGGTCTTCCTATTCCTTTCGCTTCCCCAGCCGCTGCCTCTAAGGCCCAAGTACTTACTTTTGTTTGATCAAATGCTGTCGGCTATTGAGGCGAGGAAGGGCGGAAAGAGAGTGCTTCGTTCTGGCAAGAAAGTTGAGGAATCTGGCAATCAACTGCTTCGTTACCCTAATTTGCAAATTATGGTTTTGATGATGGCTCAGAATACTTCATAAAGATCAAATTGAGAAAAGGGAACATGACTCAGAATAATTTTGATGAAATAGATTGTAAATCAAGAAAATTTTTAAATAGGGAACAAATCAATTTAGGGTTTTAAAATCCAATCTTTAAATTAAGGTTGAAATCAAAGATTAAATTTTTTTTAAAATATTCAATATAGTATAAGGGGTAGTGTCGTCATTTTAAAAATACGTATTGATGACATCATAAAAAAGTACACTTTTTAGACGGAACCCTAACGGATAGACACGGGTAATACATTTGAAACACTTTTGGTCACGAAATGTTACATTTTGAAACTTAGTGTCCTTGACTGTAATTACCCCTAACCTTAGGTACATAGGTGTAATTAGCCCTTCTCTTTATCACCTTTCACGGCTTCTTCTTTTATCTTATCCACCATGTCATCCTCTTCTCGTGCTTCAGCTGCACCCTTTCTATCTGTTGCACCAACTCACAATTTTAGTACCTTTATTCGTTGCAAACTTAATTATGACAACTACCTCATTTGACATAGACTACTCATTCCACACCTTCATGCTCAAGATCTCATGAATTAGTTTATGGGTCTTGTCCTCCATTCCCTGAACCGATTCATAATCCTAATCAAGATGTTACTTCGCTAACTATTTGGAATCCCAAATTCACCACTTGGCATTGCTATGACCAGCTTATACGTGGCTAAATTGATTCTACTTGAAGTCAAAATATCTGAGCACATGTTGTGTAGTATACCATGTATCATGTTGCTTGGGTTGCTCTAAATTCTGTCTTGGCCACCCACCATCATGCTCATGTTGTTTATTTGAAGTTCCAACTCCATAATTTATGCAAGGGTTCCATGTCAAATTTTGATTGTTTGCAGAAGTTTAAATCCATCTCAAATGATCTTTCTATCATCCAAATGCCCATCTTTTATTCAAATTTTGTTTTAAGCACTTTAATTGGCCTTGCCTTTGGCCCTGACTCTGAATCGATTGTTATAATGTTAGTTGTGCGCTATGAGCCACTAACCCTTTTAAAATTTTCTTCCTTTCTCCTACGCATGAAGCCAGACTTGAAATTGCTGTTCAAGCTAATCAGCTCCCCTTGGGCATACTACTGCATCTGATGCACAAAGTGTTGCTATTTTAATTCTATCATCTCAAGGCTATGATCGATGACGAGGCCGTGGCACATTCTTTGATCATCCGTACAGTTGCAGATATGGTATTTCTTCATCAAATTCCTTCAATGTTCCATCTTCTCAGCCTAGAATCCTTGGGGCTGCACCATAGCTCGTTCGTCTTCCAATTCATTGCCAAACTTACAATAAGAAAGGTCATAATGCACTCGAATTGTCACCAACATTTTAACCATTCTTACCAAACTGATGATTGCCTTCAACCTTCTTCGATATGTCCTTTCGTGCTAATTCTGATAAGCAATGGTACCCCGATACAGGTGCTACAAATCATTTAGATGCTTTATCTCTCTTTGATCACTCCGAGTACCGTTATCCTGATAATCATGCTTGCCAATGTTTGTTCTCTTGCTATAACTCGTACTGTTAATATTTCAATACGTACCTCCACTGTTTCTCTTCCACTTTACAGTGTTCTATGTGTTCCTTAAGTGAAAAAGAACCTTCTTTCAGTTTTTTAACTAACTAAAGATCTTGATTGTGTTTTCTTTTTTTTATTCATATGATGCTCGTGTCATTCAGGACTGAAAAACAGGGAGGACTCTTCACACTGGATTTTTCTAAGAAGGGTTATACCTGTTATCTGTTCAACCCAATTCTTCTAATGGATGGTGATTCTTTATATCTCATTGTGCCATTGGTGTCATCTCATACATGCTTTTTAGTCATCCATATCATCGAGTCCTTGGTCTTTTGTCTAGCTATAAGTAAATTACATATCACCGACAAAGTCTTTCCTCCCAAGGCCATTTGTCGACATTGTCTATCTAGGAAGATGTCCAAACTCCTATTTTCCTTATCAGAGTCTAGAACTATGTCGTTTAAAAATTTAGTTCATTCTGACTTATAGGGTCCTCCCATGTAACTTGTAATGACAATTATCATTTATCACATAATACTAGTGGATGATTTTTCTCGTTTTCTTGGTTATATCCTCTTTTTCAAAAACTGATGTTTTGCCTTGTTTTCAACATTTTAAACACATGGTCGGCAATGCATTGAACTCAACATTAAAGTCCTTATAGTGTGCGGCAAATATAATAGCCATTTTTTTTTAGTAATTTTCTTGATATCCATTCCATAATTGATCGTAGTAATTACCCATATACACCTGAGCAGGATAGTATTGCCGAATGTAAATATCGGTCTGCTATTGTAATGGTCTTGCACTTCTCGATCAAGCTTGTCTCACTAAGTCCAATTGGGTTGAAGAATTTTAGACAAGTGTTTATCTTATAAATCAATTGCCCTCACTGGTGCTTGAAGGAAAATCTTCGTATATGGTACTTATTCGTCATAAACCTTCCTAAAATTTTCTTTGCGCTTTTGGTTGTGCATGTTATTCGTTCCTTCATACTTTTAATTCTAACAAACTTGTTGCTCGTCCTTGTTCATGTATTTTCTTGGGCTATGCTGCACAACAAAAAGTTTTAAGTGTCTTGATCTTCTAAGGGAAACTTTATGTTTCCTGTTACGATGTCCCTTTCAGCTACTCAATCATCTTCTATGCCCTCTCCCACTGATGAAACCATTTTGTAATGGGTTATTCTACTCTCAATCTTCATGTCTCCTACCGGCTATGAACAATCTACCACTCAACCCTTCTGCTATGTCCCCTACCCAAGATGCTAATTCCATTGCATCCCCTTGTAGTGATGCATGTTGTTTTCCATCTGCTCCTCCTTCCAATGATATCACCCGCCCACTTTCATTGGCTCAGTCCTCAACTTCCTCTTCATCACTTTAACCTCCATGTGATGTTGTCTTACCAACTGACCTCTCATCTATTCCTCCCATCTTGATGCACCTCCTTCATCACTATTTGCCTTTCCTACCAAGCACCCTATGGTTACTTCCCTCCGTGATGAAACTACTAACCCCAATATTCCTTTTTATGCGCCTAAATCCTTTCCTCAATGCTTCCAAATTTACTTGGCTTCTTCACTACCCCAAACCCTACTTGCTACTCTCAGACTGTTATCATTATTGACATCAAACAATGATGGATGTGTTTAAGGCTCTCTTTTGTACTAATACATTAGACTTGGTTCCTTATTTTCATATCTCTTCAATTGCTTATAAAATAGGGTCTTTAAAAAAGAATGCAACTCTGATAGGACAACTGAACAAGGCTAGACTTCTTGTGTAAGGCTTTCACCAACAACTTGGTCATGATGTCTATGAAACTTTTAGTCCCGTAGTTAAATAACTACCATTTATCTTCTTCTTTCTATTGCTTGCACTTGTCGTTGTCCTCTTCGTCAACCTGACGTGCATAATGCCTTTTTTCATGGCCACCTTGTGGAATTTGTCTGTACCAACCTCATGGGCTGTTGATTCCACTAAATCACATTACATTTGTCACCTTCGTAAATCGCTCTATGGGTTAAAGCAAGCACCTCACGTATGGTTCACTTATTTTAGTTATCCTATTTCTGAATGTAACTCCCTTCTGTAGTATGGCTGACTCTTATCTCCATTTTTTCATAACTCTATTGGTAGCATTTATGTTGTTCTTGTTGGAATTGGGTTTTAAACCCATTGTGAGAAGCAATTTTGAATCAATTTTCAAATGGGTTCTAAACCATATTTTGGTTAGGGCCAAATTGATTCATGTTCATCTATTGGAATAGATGATCATGGTATATTCACATGTCTAAAACAAATGGAAGGTGAATGAGAAAATTGAAGTTAAAGTTGGTGGATCAACTTGAAGGGAAGAGAGAATCCCACATAGAAGAATTAAAGCAAATGTTGTCTCCTTATAAGGCTTAGCCTTGAGCTAAGGGATGGGCCCCTTGGGGGTACCCATGTTTTGTAAGGAGGGAGGACCTAGGTTGACCCAAGGTCCACCACGCGCGCGCCGCCCCGTCCCGTCCCGTCCGTGGCTTGGGCTTGGGCCCATTAGGCTTTATTCTTTTTGGGACAAAAATATTTAAATAAATAAAGTTTATTTATTTATTTTATTTTCCGGAAAGTTGTGACCTTTCCAGCTAAACAGTTTTTCCTGTGAAGAGTTGCACGTGGCCGTGGCTTGGGCTTGGGCCCATTAGGCTTTATTCCTTTTGGGACAAAAATATTTAAATAAATAAAGTTTATTTATTTATTTTATTTTCCGGAAAGTTGTGACCTTTCCAGCTAAACAGTTTTTCCTGTGAAGAGTTGCACCCCCCAGTGGATACTGTGTATAAATACGAGTCAGTTTTACAAAAATTAACCAATTCCGAAATTATCTTCTGCAATTTTTCTTCTGTCTCGTTCCTGTGTCCGAAAGAGTTCCGTGCCTTTGTTTTGGTTCGCCGGGTCTGCAATTTGGAGTGCTCCTATTTCAGACGTAGTGTCGTTGTATCCTGGGAGACTGTCGTCAAGAACCGTCAGCACCATTGCGGGACGAATAAGTCTTAAGGACAGTGAATCAAATTCACGCCTCGACCTTTTTCCTTTGCTGTTCTGCAATCTTCTTGTGAGTTGTTAAATAAACTATTATTTCTTTCCTTACGTTACTGCTGTTTTTGGAACCTTAACATATGCATGTTAGTATATTTTCGATATTGTTTTTCTGCACAAATATACACAAAGTATACGTAGACACCAACATTCTTAAGACTTATTCTGTTTTTTGCATACTTTGTGTTGCATGTGTAGAATCATTGCTTTCGAATTTCGTAATAGTGTTTTCAAAACAGTGTTCTCATAACAGTGTTTTCAAATCAGCGTTTTCTAAATTTCGTTTCTTATTTGATTCTATCAATCTTCTTTGATACTAGACTCTGATTTATACTATTGTGATAGACTGGACTGTTTATTAATTGTTGTTATATTCTGTTGATAGATTTATAACAATGGCTACTAGTGAAACCAATTCGGAAAGTGGACCGATTAATCCCAACGTGCAACACGGTGGTGGGACTGTGTATGCGACGCCTTATGTGGCACCAACTCATGGTTCTGTTGGACTTGGTGAAAGACCGGAAAAGTTCAATGGAAAAGATTTCAAGAGGTGGCAACAAAAGATGTTGTTTTACTTGACCACTCTAAACTTGGCAAGATTCTTGCAAGAGGATGCACCAGATCTTGGTGAAAATCCTGACCGGCAAACTGTGGCTGCCGTGGAGGCTTGGAAGCATTCGGATTTTTTGTGCAAGAACTACATCCTAAATGGATTGGACAATGCGTTGTATAACGTATATAGTCCAATGGTCAATGCGAAAGCATTGTGGGAATCCTTGGAAAGGAAATACAAGACGGAAGATGCCGGCTCAAAGAAATTTGTAGTCGGCAAATTCCTTGATTTCAAGATGGTGGATTCTAAGACAGTGATTAGTCAAGTCCAAGAGTTTCAGCTTATTCTACATGATATTCATGCGGAAGGGATGGTACTTGGAGAGTCTTTTCAAGTGGCTGCTTTGATAGAAAAATTGCCACCTACTTGGAAAGATTTCAAGAACTATTTGAAACATAAACGCAAGGAGATGAAGCTCGAGGATTTGATCGTCAGATTAAGGATTGAGGAGGATAATCGCCAGTCCGAAAAGAAGGCCGGTAATTATCATCAAGAGGCCAAGGCAAATGTGGTCGAGCAAGGTCCATCAAAGAGGAGGAAAATTTCAGATTCCGATGGTCCAAGCGGAGCAAGAGGCTCACATTTCAAAGACGGTGAGAAGAAGAAGTTCAAAGGGAACTGTTTTGTGTGCGGAAAAGCTGGCCATCGTGCTAAGGATTGTCGCAAAAACAAAGGAAACTTTAAGAAAGGAAAGAATTCTCAAGCCAACGTGACCGAAGTTACCAAAATCACCGAAGACGTGACAGATTTGAATTTATCTGCAGTGGTATCCGAAGTCAACTTGGTTGGAAATCCCAAACAGTGGTGGGTAGACACGGGCGCTACTCGACATGTGTGCTCCGAGCGAAATATGTTCACTACATATGAGAGCGCCAACAACGAGAATCTGTTCATGGGAAACTCTTCTTCTTCAAAGGTGCTAGGAATGGGAAAGGTGGTCTTAAAGATGACATCCGGCAAGGAATTGAGTCTCAACAATGTGCTTCATGTGCCAGACATTCGGAAGAATCTAGTGTCAGGCTCATTGTTGAGTAAGAATGGCTTCAAGCTAGTGTTTGAGAGTGATAAATTTGTACTCACTAAAAGTGGGATGTTTGTAGGAAAAGGGTACTTATGTGATGGTCTGTTTAAGTTAAATGTAATGACCATCGTGCCTAAAGTTGTACCAAATTCCGATATTAATAAAACTATTTCTTCTGCTTACTTGTTGGAATCTCCTAATTTATGGCATTGTAGATTAGGTCATGTAAATTATGGTTCCATACAAAAGCTAGTGAAAAATGGATTTTTGCCTAAAATGAATTTTGACTCACATAAAGCATGTGAAATTTGTATTGAAGCTAAAATGGCAAAAATGTCTTTCAAGTCAATTGAAAGAAGTACGGAACCTTTAAGTCTAATTCATAGTGACATATGTGACTTAAAGGTGGTACAATCTAGAGGAGGAAAAAAGTATTTTATTA
Organism: Escallonia herrerae; assembly: GCA_033070095.1. Classification (NCBI taxonomy): domain Eukaryota; kingdom Viridiplantae; phylum Streptophyta; class Magnoliopsida; order Escalloniales; family Escalloniaceae; genus Escallonia; species Escallonia herrerae. Next base: position 202,883 of record JAVXUP010000112.1, read on the forward strand.
CTTTTATTGATGATTGTACGAGATTTTGTTATGTATATTTGCTTAGAAGCAAGGATGAAGCCTTGGAAGCATTTATGCAATACAAAATTGAGGTTGAAAATCAACTTAGCAAGAAAGTCAAAGTACTAAGAAGTGATAGAGGTGGAGAATATGTTTTCCCTCTTGAAAAATTTTGTGCTAATCATGGAATCATTCATGAGACCACGGCACCATATGCGCCTCAGTCAAATGGAATTGCTGAGCGGAAAAATCGTACTTTAAAGGAAATGATGAATGCTTTGTTGATAAATTCTGGACTACCAGATAACTTGTGGGGGGAAGCGGTCTTAACCGCAAATCATATACTTAATAAAGTACCTCACAAGAAGCTGCAAAAGACACCTTATGAGCTATGGAAAGGTCGTCCTCCTTCCTTCAAATATCTTAAAGTGTGGGGGTGTCTAGCAAAGGTAGCTATCCCACCACCTAAAATGGTAAAAATAGGTCCTAAAACGGTTGATGGAATTTTCATTGGATATGCAAGCCATAGCTCGGCATATCGGTTCTTAGTGCATAAATCTGAAATTGACGATATACACGTCAACACCATTATGGAGACAAGGAATGCACATTTCTTCGAGGATGTATTTCCTTGTCGAATGGCACAAGAACGGAGTTCTTTAAAAAGAACTAGTATGGACCAAGAACCCTCACAAGAGGAAGATGAGCCAAGACGTAGCAAGAGAGCTAGAACGTCTACATCTTTTGGTCCTGATTTTCTAACATATTTGTTAGAAAATGAGCCTCGTACTTACAGTGAAGCAATGTCGAGTCCCGAAACTCCTCATTGGAAAGAGGCTATTAACAGTGAAATAGAATCCATCATGCAAAATCATACGTGGGAACTGGTGGATCTTCCTCCTGGAAATAAACCATTAGGGTGTAAATGGATTTTTAAGAGAAAGATGAAAGCTGATGGAACGATCGAAAAATATAAGGCCAGATTGGTTGTCAAGGGATATAGACAAAAGGAAGGCCTTGATTATTTCGATACATATTCACCAGTAACGAGAATAACATCCATTCGAATATTGATAGCTATTGCAGCTATCAATAATTTTGAGATACACCAAATGGATGTGAAAACAGCCTTCCTAAATGGAGATCTAAATGAAGAGATCTATATAGAGCAACCCGAGGGGTTTGTAGCAACTGATCATAAGAGGAAGGTGTGCAAGCTTGTTAAGTCACTTTATGGACTAAAACAGGCTCCGAAACAATGGCATGAAAAGTTTGATAAAGTCATGATCGAAAATGGCTTTAGAATCAACGAATGTGATAAATGTGTCTATGTTAAAGGGACGGAAAAAGGATATGTCATTGTTTGCCTTTATGTGGATGATATGCTCATTATCGGGAGCAATAATGAATTCATTAAGGCTACAAAGAAAATGTTGGCCAGTAAATTTGATATGAAAGATATGGGTGTGGCTGATGTTATACTTGGTATGAAAATTACCAAAACATCAAATGGACTAGTCTTGTCACAATCTCATTATATTGAGAAAGTGCTAGACAAATTTAAAAATTATGATGATAGTCCGGTTAAGACACCGCTAGATGTAAATTTACATCTAACAAAGAATACTGGGGAAGGAATATCTCAATTAGAGTATTCGCGCATAATTGGTAGCCTAATGTATATCATGAATTGCACGAGACCCGATATAGCATATGCTGTCAGTAAACTGAGCAGATATACTAGTAATCCGGGAAAGAATCACTGGTTAGCTATTGTAAGAGTTTTAAGGTATTTAAAATATACCTTAAACTTTGGTCTGCATTATACAAGATATCCAGCTGTTTTAGAAGGATACAGTGATGCCAACTGGATATCAGATTCTAATGAAACAAAATCCACAAGTGGATATGTGTTTACATTAGGAGGAGCAGCTATTTCTTGGAAATCCTCTAAACAGACATGTATTGCCAGATCCACTATGGAATCTGAATTCATTGCTTTAGATAAAGCAGGAGAAGAAGCGGAGTGGCTTCGTAATTTCTTGGAGGATATTCCAAATTGGTCTAAACCTGTGCCACCAATTTGCATACATTGTGATAGTCAATCTGCAATTGGAAGAGCACAAAGCAGTATGTACAACGGCAAGTCTAGACACATACGTCGCAGACACAATACCGTTAAAGAATTACTTTCTAGTGGAATTATCTCTATTGACTACGTGAAGTCAAAGGATAATATTGCGGATCCGTTAACGAAAGCTTTGACTAGAGAGAAAGTAAATACGTTATCGAGGGGAATGGGTCTTAAGCCTATGAACTAAAGAGTTGCCATAATGGAAACCCTACCTAGCTGACTGGAGATCCCAAGATCTAGGTTCAAAGGGAAAACCGAATTATGTAAATGCGACTCAGACAGAGCACTGTGGGGGTTAAAACCCTAATATCCATTCCTATGATGAGAAGACAGTGGCACCTTCAAAAGGTTAGGTTAAGCTATGCTTTTAATGACTCTTATATCTTGGAAATCCAAGTGGGGGGTGCAGTAGGAACCTCTAATAAGAAGTCACCTATGTGAGTAAGAAGTGGGCCGCTTCTATGAGAATTGTAAGGCTGAATTCTCAGAGAGTACTCATGAATACCAGGAGTGTTCAGGGCCAAAATGAACACAACAATGAGAACCTCAAAACAATGTTTGAACGATACTGTGTGAAATTCTATTGTCTTGGTTTACACTAAAGGTTGAACAGTTCAAGACATCATGTTCACTGGTTAACCAGTAAATCCGATAGTTCTCACTAGGGAAGGTTCAAGGCCATCGGCTACCTATCCCGAAGCAGTGTCGTTCTAAAGAACTCTTTCTTGTGTCAGTGTTTCTTTGTGTTAGTGTCCAGTCAATTTTCTATTCATGTGGGGGATTGTTGGAATTGGGTTTTAAACCCATTGTGAGAAGCAATTTTGAATCAATTTTCAAATGGGTTCTAAACCATATTTTGGTTAGGGCCAAATTGATTCATGTTCATCTATTGGAATAGATGATCATGGTATATTCACATGTCTAAAACAAATGGAAGGTGAATGAGAAAATTGAAGTTAAAGTTGGTGGATCAACTTGAAGGGAAGAGAGAATCCCACATAGAAGAATTAAAGCAAATGTTGTCTCCTTATAAGGCTTAGCCTTGAGCTAAGGGATGGGCCCCTTGGGGGTACCCATGTTTTGTAAGGAGGGAGGACCTAGGTTGACCCAAGGTCCACCACGCGCGCGCCGCCCCGTCCCGTCCCGTCCGTGGCTTGGGCTTGGGCCCATTAGGCTTTATTCTTTTTGGGACAAAAATATTTAAATAAATAAAGTTTATTTATTTATTTTATTTTCCGGAAAGTTGTGACCTTTCCAGCTAAACAGTTTTTCCTGTGAAGAGTTGCACGTGGCCGTGGCTTGGGCTTGGGCCCATTAGGCTTTATTCTTTTTGGGACAAAAATATTTAAATAAATAAAGTTTATTTATTTATTTTATTTTCCGGAAAGTTGTGACCTTTCCAGCTAAACAGTTTTTCCTGTGAAGAGTTGCACGTGGCCGTGGCTTGGGCTTGGGCCCATTAGACTTTATTCTTTTTGGGACAAAAATATTTAAATAAATAAAGTTTATTTATTTATTTTATTTTCCGGAAAGTTGTGACCTTTCCAGCTAAACAGTTTTTCCTGTGAAGAGTTGCACCCCCCAGTGGATACTGTGTATAAATACGAGTCAGTTTTACAAAAATTAACCAATTCCGAAATTATCTTCTGCAATTTTTCTTCTGTCTCGTTCCTGTGTCCGAAAGAGTTCTGTGCCTTTGTTTTGGTTCGCCGGGTCTGCAATTTGGAGTGCTCCTATTTCAGACGTAGTGTCGTTGTATCCTGGGAGACTGTCGTCAAGAACCGTCAGCACCATTGCGGGACGAATAAGTCTTAAGGACAGTGAATCAAATTCACGCCTCGACCTTTTTCCTTTGCTGTTCTGCAATCTTCTTGTGAGTTGTTAAATAAACTATTATTTCTTTCCTTACGTTACTGCTGTTTTTGGAACCTTAACATATGCATGTTAGTATATTTTCGATATTGTTTTTCTGCACAAATATACACAAAGTATACGTAGACACCAACAGTTCTTTATGTTAATAATATGCTGATTACCGGTATGACACTGTTGGCATCGAATCTCTAGTTTCTTTACGTCATGTTTAGGGAATAGAGGTTACCTATACTTTTGATCAGATTATATCTCACAATTCCAGTATGCTGCTAACTTGCTTAATCGTGCATCTTTACCTAATGTAAAGAGTGTTGTTGGCTTCCCCTTCTTCTCTTGGTCTGGAACTCTCTACACATGATGGCACTCCATTTTCTGTTCTTATATGTATTACAATCATACTACTGCTCCTCATATCTCACTATGACATAAACCTCTGATATGCTGTCACTCAAGTTCCTCCATTTTTCCATGATCATAATGCAGCCCATTTTTTGGCTGTCAAAATATTTTTGGTTATCATAATGGCACTTATTTTCATATTTCCTTCACATACGTCAGTCAGCACTGTTTAACTGCTTACTTTTTTGCTGATTGGGTTGGCATTCTTGAAGACTATTATTTTACTTCTAAGGGCTACATATTATATGCTCCTAATCTTGTCTCATGGTTTTCTCGGAAGCACCCATAGTTTTTCGGTTTAGTGTTGAAGCTGAGTATAGGGCTGTTGCCACTACCATGGGTGTTTGTTCGATTCAGACACTTCTTCATGAGCTCGGCCTTTTCTTCCTTGCCCTCAAAGTTTCTATTGTGATAATATTAGTGTGAATTATTTTTTTGTTAATCCTGTTCTTCATGCGTGCATTAACCACATTGAGATGAGTGTCATTTGTTCGTGAAGAGGCTACTCGTGGTACTCTCCATGTTTTGTTCACTTCCAGCTTGTCCTACCTTGTAGATACTTTCACCAAGTCCTTGCCAATTAAGCACTTTCAATGGCTGTCGGACAAACTCAACGTGCTTCCCGTTGTTCCTTTTGAGGGAGGGTATTAAAGTATACGCGTCCTTAATTGAATTTTTACATTAAATATATAATCCTAATTGTCTCTAGACTTTGAAGGGGTAGGGGGTTGGGGTGTGTGTGTGTGTGTCTCCCTCTCTCTCCTTCCCTATATATATATATATATATCCCACTCCACTAGTGGAGAAATAGCTATTTCTACAAGTGTCATTTGGTTGTACACTAGTGATCATGGATGGCCCAGAATACTTTTTTTCTTTTCAAAATCTTCTCGTCTGGCGCTACTATTAGTACCGGTTAGAAGATCGTGAATTGAATAAATCGTAAGAAGCGAGGGGACAAGGCTAATCGCATTGGAGACTTATAGCATTTGACATGCATTAGCTCCACATACACATATGGAAGCTGATCCATATCTTACGATAGAATTATCTAGCCTCACATCTAACCGCTATTAAGAGTAGCAATTAGGCTTACCCCCTATATTGTCCTAGATATTCAGTTGGATTTGAGCCATCTATTAGTTTGTGGGCCCCTAACAACTACTAAGTGTAAAAAGTATCAAATCCGATCTGTCCACAACCTTTAGTTGGCGGCCAGACCACAGTTAGATAAATAATTATTTCTCTACTGACAGATGTGGATTGGCCCTATATATATTAAGGGATCTTAAGAAGCAAATGAAGGGATGAGGGGGGGGGGGGGGGGGGCAAAGCTAACCGCTACTAAGAGTAGCTGTTAGGCGTCCCCCCCTTCCCTGGGAATCCAATCAGTTTTGAGCCGTCTATCGGTTCATGGGCCCCTAACCTCCATTAAAAGTAGCGGTTAGTGTAAAAAAATTAAATTTGAGCCATCGACAACCACTAGTGGGTAGTTTTATTTTATCTTTTTATTAATTTATGTTGGGTTTTATTAATAAATAAAGTTTATTATTTAGTGTTGGGTGTGAACTTGATAATAAATGATAAGGTTATTTACTTAATTCAGCTTAGTCAATCCAGTCCAATTGTCTGTCTGTCAGTTCAGTCAGTTAAGCTCAAATTAATTAAGCCGGGTCCGCTGGATAACTAGCTGAGTTAGTCAAGGTTTAACTCAAGTTAATGTTAAGAGATTGTGAGTGATTAGATGACTTAGAAAAATCTTGTGATTTATCCTTGATATATGTGATTAGTCCTTAATTTATATGAGATATAAAGATAATTTTTGAATTTGATACATCCCATCAAATCAAATCAAAGATAATTACACAATTAAGGTGAGATAATGTCTCGAAATTTGAAAAAAAACTTTTTTAAGATATGGGATGAACCGGCCAGTTTTCGACTAATCGACCAGTTAGTTGACTTTTGTCGATCTGTGATTTTTATTAGATATTTTTCTTATCTTCAAATAAAAAATGGATATAGTCATCTTTATCATTTCTGGCGTCTCAGACCATTACAAAAAGGGCCTTTAGCCCACATTTTCAAGGACAAACTTTTTCTCACTAGACCTTTGGTACCATTTATTTCAGAGAAGTTGTAGATCATCTCTAGGAGAAATTTAGCACTTCATATTTCACTTCTCTATATACACAAGTCACATGCATCATAGATTCATCATATGAAAAGTCTACTAAACAAGCGCCTTATCGAGCTATATTTACAGTTTTCTAGAGTAGCTAAGATAATAATGATCTAGAATGTCTCCCCTTCCTGATGTCACATTTCTATTCAAAGATGACAAAAAAAAGAATCTTTTTACATTTATTTTCTTGGTCTAAATATAGGTTTGAATAGCAGACTACTTCCCGTAGGACCAGAGTCAAATTACGACAGTTTTGATAACGATTAGTCCGATCAGATACGTAGGCAATTCGACTCTCAATGTCAAGTTCAAGTCAAAGATCTAAAAAATAACTTAGGGTTAGTTTGATCATATTTTGCATGCTATGTATTCTTAAGGCCAAAAATTTAATAAAAACGAAGTAGAGACCAAAAGGGCATGACGGGTGCCTAACAACGTCCCGTTATGTAACTTAGTCCCCAAACTCATCTCTCAGTTTTTGATAGACTATAATATCCCGAACTTTGGGAGCGGGTTAAAATAATCATCTGACCTCCAAAAAAATAAACGGGCGCTAATTTTGAGCAATGCTCAGATATTAGTACACTGTGGGAGCTTAAGACAATTTTGGAGAAAATATAATTTTAAAATTTTGGGGGTATTTTCGTAATTTTAGAAAACATTTGGGGGCATAAATGTAAATTTTGATTTTAGTGATGAAAACTATTTGAATGAATGCTAGTATGTATTTTTAGCGATGTTTAATCAAAATTGAGAATGATTTTGGGGCTTAAATGCAATTATATAAAATTTGGAGGGGTTATTTTGTATTTTTGGAAACTTGAGGGACTATTTTGTAAATTTGAAATTTTGTGTCTTGGTGTCAAGTTTTAGAGGAAGCCACCTCCTACTATTTGACCTGATGACTAATGGAACTTTATGATAAATAAACGGATGAGATAAAATTGGAACAAAAATTAAAGAGGAAATTCGGGGGGAGAAAAATAGGAATAGGGAAAAGATATGAATAGTAGCTAAGGAACAAGAAACTGAAACAGAGAAACAAAGAGGAGAAATGGAAAACAGAGAAGGAAGGCAAGAAGAAAAAATGATGGGAAAAGAACTTCCAAAGGTAATTTCGCACCCGTAATGTGTATTTTCAGTAGGTGTATCTCGGTGAGCAGCGTATGTGTGGGTACTTTGTGTGTGTACGTGTATGAGTGAGTGTATACACGGATGTAATTGAGTAATTTCATGAATAATCTTGGGTTGTTGTGTATATTTATGAAGATAGTGAGTGAAATTATGAGGTTTTAGTGAATTTCTGAGCGATTTAGGGTGTGAGTTTGTGTGTTTCAGTGTGTGGGTGCAATTGTGTGTGTGTGTGGGCTAGGTGTATTTACGGGTGTATGAATGCGTGTAATTTGTGTGTTTAAATGTATTTTGTAGTGAGTTAAGGTGGTGTGATGAGGTTTTAATGATTTGGAGTGGCTTGTGAGTGTTTTAGTATGGGTTTGGAGGGGTATCAGAAGCATTGTGAGGGACTGTGTGCCTCGGCTGAAGGTGGAAGAAGGTGTGTGTGGATTTAGGTGAATAAGTAAGTGTAATAATGTGAATAGTAACTGTTATTGTCGCTAAAGATCAAAATTTATTTAGGTAGTTTTTCCATGAATTCTTATAAATAGCTAGGTTCAGAATTTGACAAAGTGAAAAACTATAACCCCCAATATTTTTATGAGAAGTACGCTCTGAAATGTTTCAGGAATTTTCGATGTCCATGAAGAATGTTAATTTGGGATACCAATCAAAGAAATTTATTGAATTATTTAGCATGGCAAACCAAGTTATGTTGGTCTGAAAATTTTATTGAAACCCTATTTTACTGATATGATTCATTATCTAAAATTGTATGCCCTTCTGAGGCCGATAGGCATTCTTGGCGAAACTGACTTTTTAGCGCTCGGTCTAAACACCGGTTTGAGATTTTCGGGCAAAAATTTATAAAATAGTTTTTAGTCCAAAAATGACTTCAGGCTAATAAGAATAGCGTTTTAAAATATTTTTGGGATTTTTTGGTGGTAGAAACTCCCAGGGGTATTTTGGTAATTTACCACTGTGAAGGGGTATTTTGATAATTTTACCCATAAAAGGATATTTCTGAGTAAACTACATATGGTAAGCATTATTTTAGTGATTTGGTTTGCAGAAAGTTCATTTGGATGCTTTTAGCGTAACAGGGGGTATTTTGGTAATTTGCCACCCAAGGGGTATTTTGGTAATTTGACCTAAGAAAGGTATTTTTAGATAAATTCTCATATGGTAAGGTTGTTGTGGTGATTCTACTTACGAGAAGGCCGTTTTGGGTGATTTAAGTCCGATAGGGCATTTCAATAATTTTACATACTCGGTGAGGGGGGTTCATTTTGAGAGTATGTGTGAGTTCGTGTTAAGTTATAATTTTATTCTGTAGGCTGTATTCTAATGATTCGATTATTCTGTTTAGGTTAAAGCAAAAACTTTTGGTTAGGATAATTTAACTGCGGATCCAGGTAAGAGATTTTATCTGAACCCTGGGTATGGACTTTCGTTCGAACCCTTATTTTGATAACTCGTACTCATAAGTACTCATTGATTTACTTATGACTAATGCCGAACTCTGGATTGTGTATTGCTATCAGCATGTTATTGTCCAGAAAACCCCAATATTGAACCTGAATCGATTATTTGAAAATCTTTTGATACTCGCCTATTATTGTGTGCTGAGCAGATTTGACAATTGTCTGTATCCGTTCTTCCGGATTGTTTTGCTCAAAACTCGATAATTACTCGTAATCGTTTTTGTTGTTTATCTGTGATTTTTCTTCTGAAAATTCTGAATGCTAACTTGTGTCAGTATGTCTATTGTTATCGAAATCCGAATTGATTTCGGTGATTGAGCAGATGTTAAAGCTCATTGATATTGTTGATTTTTCTGTGTTGACCTGGGTTTCCGTTATGTGGGAGGGCGTAATAAGGCTGGTCTGAATCCGTACCCAAGTGGACTAGTATTTTGGTACATCATGCATGCGTACACTCTGATTAGCTTGCCGCAATGGCATTGCAATCGCCCCAGGATCAACATTGATTTTTGATTTTCTCTGTTCTGTATAGTGCCATGACTGTTACAGTAATGACTGGAAAGTATTCTCTGAAATAATTTGTACTTGGGTTGAAATCCCTTGAGAAATTTAGTGTATTTGAAAAGAACTGTCTCAGATGATCTGTGTACGTTTGAAATATCTCGAGAAAACTCTGTTGTATTTTGAAGATGATCTTTTATTAATCGTTCTGGAACCCATCATGGGTATTATTGTCTATTTTGGTATCTGTTTCTGTGAATTTCGATCATTTTGAGAATCATTGAGTTTTTGACCGTTTGAAGTATTCTGGAAATCTTTGTCAGTTGGATTCTTGGAATCGTTTTGTAATCATGTTGGTAGTCCTTGTACGACCTTACTGAGCTATCAAAAGCTCACCCTTCATTTGGCTCCCTTCTGCAGGTGATGATAAGTTGTAGTAGATTGTTCGGGAATGGGTTAGAGATTGAGTGAGATTCCGATGAGCCCCTCACCACTGTATAGTAAGACCCCTGCGTGGGTCAGTACAATTAATTTGTTCTTAGGAATTTAGAATTGCGAAGAACTTAAGATGTAATAGTTTAAGCTAAGCAGTTGTGATCTAGTGTTTTTTTTTTTTTTGAGAAATCTGAGTTGATGCTGAATTAGATGATCTGGAATATGTGTTAATGAGCAGGCCTGGCAGGTTTGATGTGATCCAGTAGATTAACGACCCGAGGGTTCGGGGCGGCGGAGCTCCGGATTCCTGGGGCGTTACATAGACTAGTCGTCCTTTTGGATACCTTTGAGTTATTTTTAGGTTTTTCTTATTTTTTTAATTAAATAAGATGGTGACTTCATAAGATCCTTCTCAGAATAGACCCCCCCCCACCAACAACACCCCCCAAACCGTATGTAGGTATCGAGCCTTTGTTATTATAATTGTCTACGCAGTCAGGTACTAGATATCCTTTGTCTCATAGAATACTTTAGCTCGTTCTCAGTAGTCTTCTGTGTCAAATTCTATTGCGTAACCATCTTTCTTTTCTCAACCCCCCATGGACTATGAATGTTAACCCTTGAGAAAAATCACGCATTGACTATTACAATTTACCATCTCACAGAACACCTATTCGGTGCTAGAAGAGTTCCAAGATAAAGTATAACTAGGATGACTCCATTAAAAGGTAAAAGGTCCACCTTGTAGCCAAAGCCATAATCAACAAGAAGGTCTTGACTATCTTGAAACAATCGCTTATGTTCCGAAAATGGTTATATTGGATGCCTTTTTTTCTTTTGCTCGTTCTTAGTCATTAGATCACCATGAAATGCATAATGCTTTTTCTCCACTCTGAAGTTGATGATGAAGTTTACATGTCCCTTCCACTTGGGATGAGTCGTAAGGGTAGTGTTAAGTTTTTCATTACTTAAGTCCATCGATGGACTTAAGCAAGCATCACGTTAATGGTTTGCTAAAGTCTCTTTTACACTGCTTGATGTTTTCTTCTCTCAGTCAAGAGACTTGCTGATTCTTCCTTGTTTAGCAAGACTCATGGCCTGACCTTTAAAGATGTGTTGGCTTATGTAAATAATATTGTCATCACCAGAAATGGTGCCACTAGTATTTCCACCTTAACATTTTTCTATCACAAGAGATTTGATCACCACGTCCGCTATAGCGCGAGTATGCTACCGAAGTTGCCTATTCATGTTAAGCATAACAATATTGATGGTTTCATTTTCTAATAATTTATACTTTTAGAGCAACATGTAACTTAATGAACATGGTATTAGAGGTCTCGTAGTGTAAGGTTTTGGGTTCAATTATTTTCATCTGTAAATATCGTCTCTCTTATTATAGTGAAACTTGGACTGTGTTTAGTTGTGCCTAATGGTCGTGCACCTAGATTTATTTCTCAATACTGATTTGCCTCCCCACGTGGAAATCAGGGGCTTGAACTTGAGTGAGTTGTTAAGCATGATAAATTTGTTTATCCATGCTCTAATAACTTAAGCTTTTGAAGTAACTGATAATTTAACATGTTTAAGCAAGATATTATCTTCTTTCAGCGGTCGAACGCTCACTTGATCATTCTTGATGGTCAACCCCTGTACACCCCAATAGAAGATCATGCCAAACTCAATGATATTGATGGTGATTACTTACATTATCTTGCTAGGTATGGGCGTTTGATTGGTTGGCTTGTTACTTTGACTACAGTGCCCGAACATAATTAATCGTTTCACGTTGTTAACTAATATGTGAGTGCTCCTGGCAACCTGCACCATGTCGCTACTCTTTGATTGGTTAGTACTTAATTCAAATTCAAATCCAAGAGAGGGAAGTTTGCTCCTCCATCCACCGATTGTGCTCTTGAAGAAATGTAAATTGTCCTTGATTAATTTTACGCTACACCCTGTACTTAGGGGTTGGTTGCACCCAACACCCTAGAGTTTTAAAATTGGCACCCATCACCAAAATTTTAAAAATCTTGGTTTTCGGCACCAAATGACGGTCAATATGACCTTTGACCAAACATCTGTTACTTTTTTTGGGACAAAATTGTCAGTTTGCTTATTGTGTCCAAGGTAGCATCCTTGTGGCATCTACATGGTGTCCATGTGGCATCTATGTGCCATCCACATGGAATATCCAATATAGTCCAATATAATCGCAGACCAAAACTCAACCACCGCCGGCAGACCAAAATCAACGCCACAACCCCACCAAACCACTGTCAACGCCACCATTTGTAAACACCACCAAACCACGGTCAACGCAACATCACACTCATCAACACCATTCCCCAATCACACCCGCACTAATACCACCGTTAAACATCAGATCAAACAAATTAGATAGAAATTTCATGATTAAAAACCAAAACTTTCAGCTGTTGACCCAAGGAGCGGTAGACGTGGCTTTCTTCGTTCAAGATTTTGGTGCTACTGACTCAGATCTAGGATGCAGATGAAGAGAAATGGATCTAGGACTCAGATCTGTGGCAGCAACTTTGCTGGCAGCGAATTCGGTAACTGTGGAAATGGAGCTATTTGTAGGTTTGGTGAGGGGCTTACTGATGGCACCGCCAGAATGGTGGGCGATGGCTGGTTGGTGGGGCGATTGGAAAGGGCTCAATGGTGGATAATGGGGTGGTCAGATATGGTGGATGGGTGTGATCACCGATGGGTGGGTTGGCAGTTGGTAGTTGGCAACGGGTTTTCTGTGGGATGGAGGTGGGATTTGTAGGTTGGTTGCCGTGGAGGGTTTGCTTACAAGTCAAGTGGTGACAAGGGTTTGTAAGTTGGTGGTGGTAGTGTGCTCGGTAAGGGTAGTGGTAGAAATGAGTGGGTTGGGTGAGGATGAGGGTGGGGGAAGAAGATAATCTGGTGGGTCCAAGTGGAGAGATCGAGTGAGGATTTGACTACGTGGAAATGACATGGATACCATGTCATTTATAAAAGGGTAACGACACTATTTTGCCTCTAAAAAATTAACAGATGTGTGGTCAAAGGCCATATTGACCGTCATTTGGTGCCGAAAACCAAGATTTTTAAAATTTTGGTGCTGAGTGCCAATTTTAAAACCCTAGGGTGCTAGGTAAACTGATCCTTAAGTACAGGGTGTAGCGTAAAATTAATCCTCCTTTTGTACTTTTGTTTTGTACTTTCGTTCTCGTGGAGAAACAAATGCCATCATTTGGAACATCAGATCAATGATGGAAACGATACGTGGCTTTGGTTGGATAACGAGCTCCAGTGTGGCTTTCTCATAAAGCCTTATGGTCCTAGGATTACCTATGCTGGTAGTAACATGAATGCTGAAGGGCGTGTGATAATTCTTGGCAATGATTGGCCTTTTCTTATTGCCAGACCTCATGCATTCGAGTTTTTGTTTAATCATTTTCCTACCAGTATGAAGCCTGATCCTTCTTAAAATGATACATCTGTATGGTTGCTATCTTTGACTACGCGTGTTCTCCATTACATTGGCTTGGGATGCCACTAGAGATCACAGTGAAATGGTACACAAGTGGGATATTCCTAAGTGTGCTTTAATCCTTTGGTTGTTTTGCAAAAAGATATTACAAACTAAAGACAGATTGAAAAAATGGATGTAATACAAACCGACTGTTCCCTCCTATGCTTTGGCCATCGAAAGAATATGGACCATATCTTCTTTGCTTGCGGTTATGCTCATGATATATGGTCAAAAATATTCACGTACACTGATATCCCTATAATTTTCAGTCAATGGATTGGGTTCCTTAACATCCTAGTTATGCCTAGTGATTCTTTAAAGCCAAGCTCAAAAAATTGGGTATTGCTGTGACAATTGACCATATCCGGTTAGAAAGAAAAAAAGTAGATTGTTTCTACAGGTGAGAATTCTTTTAACATTGTGTGTGATGAACGGCCTCTGCAAAAGGCCAAAGGTCTTTTCGAGGCGCCATTTGATCTTTTAAGTTAATCAAATGACTACTAAAAAGGAAAAATAAGAAAATCTTAAAGTTTGACTATGGGTTGTCTAACTAAAGGTTCTAACCTAAGAAACCAGAGATATTCCGATTGTGGGACTATTTTGATATGATTGGAAGGTGTTACGTACCCCATCATACCTTAACGGACTCTCACCTGTTTATAAGTGATCACTATAATCTTTATCCCAAAACATGAACTAAACAAAGGCATAAACAAAGCCAAACAAATTCTAAACTAAAGTTGTATGTGGCTTGAATTTGATAAGGGGTCAAATGGCCTACACACATTAGGATCAAAACCCCCTAGTTCGACCAACCATAGTCGAATAATCTAAATCCCGATTTCTGGTTTCCAAAAGGCATAATTCACTTCAACTTCTTCAAGTAGAATACTTTAAGAATTTTTATTGGACTAGAAGTCAATCTAAACCAAACATAATTTTGATTCTAACAAAATTCTAGTCCTAACAGAATTCTAATCCTTATTAACTTCTTGGGGAAAGTAGAGAATGACCCCCTCTACTTTACACGTTGTGCGATTTGCCCCCCTCCACTTCAAAATTAACCACTAAACCCCCCCACACTTACAGAAATTGGGCACCTTAGACGGGTCCGTTATGAATAGTGTGAAATGACCAAAATACCCTTATTTCTTTATTAGTTAATGACCCCCTGTACTATACACGGTGTGCAATTTCCCCTCCTCAACTTCAAAATTAACCACTAAACCCCTTACACTTACAGAAATTGGGCACATTAAATGGAAACCGTTAAATTTAAATGACAATTTTGCCCATGACCCTCCCCCCCGCCCCCCTTCATTCCCCACCCCCCACCCGTTAGACCAGTCCCTCACCCCATTCTGCGCTACCAGATTCATTGCAAACAAGGGATTGTTGCAATCTGCACCTCCTTTTCTGGTTAACCCCGCTACAATTGGTGATTCACTGAGCACAACCACTGGTCTTTTTCTCCGACCACCAGGGAGTTACAAAAAAAAAAAAAAAAAGGAACCACGATTGCCGTTGGTATATCACCGGCGCAACAACTACCATGATCAGCGTCACAGTAACCACCATTCTGGCCAACTCCCCCAACTTTATACTGTCTGGCTACACATCGTCGTGAGTTGCCTCATCGCTGCCATTTCCCACCACCTTGCGTCTGCAAGCCAGTGGGGCTTCTTCATCGGCCACCAACCGACCGACGCAATCAACACCGGTAACATCAATCCCCACAGACACAAGCTATCGGCGTCTAATTGCCGCACATCCGTCCAGATCCCTGCCACCACGATCGACGACCACGTCCCCAAATCGCAGGTCTAACCTCCGTCGTCATTCCACCCCAATCCACAACATCGCGCTAAGCAGCGTCACATGACCACCGTAACTGGCTACACGCCGCTGGGGCTGCACCAGATTCGCGATGACGTTGCCGCCACAGTCGCATGCGAGTAGCGTGTGTGTATGTTTGCAGTGGGTGCGCGTCTGTGTCTGGGTTTAGGGTATGTATGTGTGTGTGTGCACGTGCGTGCGTGCTGGGTGTGCGTGGAGTGTGTGTATGTGGGATTGAGTAAAAAGTCTGAGATGAGAGAAAAAGAAGTTGAAAGAATGGTATTAAACTTAAATAGGGTAAGGAAATAAGGGTATTTTGGTCATTTCACGAATATTCATAACGAACCCGTCTAAAGTGCCCAATTTTCGTAAGTGTGGAGGGGGGGGGGGTTTAGTGGTTATGTTTGAAGTAGAGGGGGCGAAATTGCACACCGTCTATAGTACAGGGGGTCATAAGTTAATTACCCCTAACAGAATGGGCAAAAACGTCATTTACAAAAAAAAATCGTTAGTCAACGCGCGTGTTGACCACGCGCTGTTAAATTTAACGGTTTTCGTCTAAGGTGCCCAATTTCTGTAAGTGTGGGGGGGTTTAGTGGTTAATTTTGAAGTGGAGGGGGCAAATCGCACAACGTGTAAAGTAGAGGGGGTCATTCCCTACTTTTCCCTAACTTCTTTTAGCAGAAAGTTTAGAAACTATTTTTCTCTTTAAATTTTGTTATATACAAACTGAAATTTGGCTGAACGGAAAGGGAAAAAAACCAAATCTCAGGCTACTATAAGGGGATTAATTTTACACTACACCTCATACTTAAGGGTCGGTTGCATCCAGCAGCCCTGTGTTTTAAAATTGGCATAATTGTTTCTCGTTACCATTTATAAATGACATGCTGTCCATGTCATTTTCACGTGGTCAATTCCTTACTCAATCTCTCCCCTTAGACCAACCTGATTGTCTTCTTCCCCCCTCACCTTCACCTTCACTTTCACCCCTCACCCTCACCCTCACCCCACCCACTCGTTTCTACCACTGCCCTTACCGAGCACACTACCACCACCAGCTTACAAACCCTTGTCGCCACCTGACCTGCAACCAAACCCTCCACGACCACCAACCTACAAATCCCCACCTCTGTCACGCATGAAAACACACCACTGCCAACTCCCAACCCCAACAGCCGGCGATTGCACCCATCCACGATATCTGACCACCCCACCCATCCACCACTGAGCCCTCTCCAATTGCCCCACCAATAAGCCACTGTCCACCATCCTTGCGGTGCCATCAGTAAGCCCCCCACCAAACATACAAACAACTAGCAGATCCAGATCCACAGTTGCTGAATTTGCTGCCACCATAGTTGCTACCACAGATCTGAGCCCCAGATCCATAGTTTTCAAATCTGCTTCTCTTCATCGGCGTCCCAGATCTAAGTCAATAGCACCAGAGTCATGAACGGAGAAAGCCACGTCTACCACTCCTTGGTTCAACAGCTGAAAGTTTTGGTTTAGGCTATATTTTAATCATGAAATTCTATTTAATTTGTTTGATCTCATGTTTAACGGTAGTACTTGTGTGGGTGTGATTAGGGAATGGTGTTGATGAGTGTGTTGTTGTGTTGACAATGGTTTGGTGGTATTTACAAATGAGAGAACGAGAGAGAGAGAGAGAGAGAGAGAGAGAGCAGATGCAAGAAAGAACAAGGCAAAGGTGGTTGCGGCGTTTTACCTGCCGGCGGTGCTTGAGTTTTGGTCTGCCGATTATATTGGGCTTTATCTGATTGAATTAGATTTTGGTGGCAGAGGTAGATAATGGCGTGGCGGTGCCGTGGTGGTGTTGAGGTGGTTGGAGTTGAAGGGAAAAAGGAAATATACTTGGGGAGATGAGATATAAAAATTAAATTTTTTTTGGCTACTAATAAGTGCAAATCTCGTTTAGTGACAATTAGTAATCGCTGAATATTTTTACTTACTTTTATTTAATAATATTAAATAAATACTGTTAAGAATGGTCGTTAAAAAGAGTTTATAAAAATGTCACTAACTATATTTAGTGACATTTGTAGCTATCCTTACATAACGAGGGTGGCAACACAAATTTATATTGGATATTCCATGTGGATGGCACATAGATGTCACATGGACACTATGTAGATGCCACAGCGATGCCACTTTGGACACAATAAACAAACTGACAATTCTGTCCCTAAAAAAGTAACAGACGTTTGGTCAAAGGTCATATTGACCGTCATTTGGTGCCGAAAACCAAGATTTCAAAATTTTGGTGCTGGCTGCTAATTTTAAAACACTGAGGTGCTGGGGGCAACTGGCTCCCAAGTATGAAGTGTAGCGTAAAATTAATCCACTATAAGGTATACGACAAAAAAAAAAATGAAAAAGACTAGATTTATACCTCTTCATTTAGTTGGCTTGGAAGACTTGACGGTTTCCTCCAGATTCTCCACATACGTGATAAATTCTAACTAGACTAAAAATTTTGAACTTCTTGATTTAGTTTTCTCAAACTGTTTTACTAGTCTAAGCTTTGCCTTGGGGATTTTCTCTCAAACTCACGGTCCCTTTTGAGCCAGCTAATGGCCTTTTTTTTTTTTTATAGAGGTTTGGGACAATATAATTGCAAAAAGATACCATTTGGTCGTGCTTATCACCTGTTAGAGATAGAACCGAAATAGACTGAAAAATCCCAATCGACCTTACCGGCTGGTTCACTTAAAGAACCGGCATGATCTTATAACAGAACCGGCCAATTTAGTTGAAATATGGCTGGTACTCTTCCTCTTTTTAATGTCCTTCTAATCCCAATAATAGGAGGAAAAAGAACACCTTTTTATGCTAATGCACGTGATTAATTTGTTATCAGGCAGACAACCAATAACAGATCAAACTAACTGCTAGACCTCTGGTCTAGTCTCTGAGGTGGGTTAAACTTAACTGACTGGACTAACCAGTTGGACTAGTCTAACAATTTGGACTAACTAATCTGGGCCAACTAAACTGAATTTAACTAAAGTGGCTTACTAAGCTTAAAACAAGACCGAATCTGTAAACTAAAGCCTACAAAAATTGGGTGTCAATACTTTTACTTCAAGATATTTTCATGTTGATCAAATATAGGGTCTTGAGCAGGAAAAGACCGACCTAAGACAACTTGGGTAATTGGGAGCTCTACAACTCATTTGCGATAAAGGAAGACATACTGAATAGATGCCTAATTAAATTGCTGTCTTCTTATTGTAGCTAAGTATGATGTAAAGATCAGGTGAATTCCCCTTTGTGCATCTAAGATGGATGTTGAGCAATAAAATTTGGAATTTAACAAAAAAAGGGACAGGCCATAGACTCACTGATCCACAAGTTTGGTCATGAACGTCCGGGTAATATTATATCACTAATTTTCATTTTCAAGACCATCAAAATTTAAATTTCTGCAAACTGAACTTGAATGAAATTTTAGAAACCTTTGTTCAATAAGATCAAACGAGCCGAGTTCAATCAAGAACACGAGACTGAGTTTGAGCTTGAATAAGGCCTCAAGAGCTTGAGTTTGAGCTTGATCATATCAATGAATTAAGCAACCCAATCACAGTTCTCGTTAAATTTTAAACACGAAAATGACCAAAAACTATATGTTCCTCACGAAAATAAGTCAAGCCCAAACTTGACACTAGCTAAACGCCGCTCAAACATGACCACCCCCAAGGTAAGGATTAATTTTATGCTACACCACATACTTAGGGGTCAATTGCACCCAGCACCTCATGCTTCTAATTTCAGCACCCAACACCAAAAATTTTGAAAATCATGGTTTTTAACACCAGATGACGGTCAAGAGGCACTTTGACCACACGTCACGTCTGTTAATTTTAAAGAGACAAACGCGTTGTTTTGCCTGTTAATTCTCTTTCCATATGAACACAACAAAATCCGTAATTCCCATCTTCCCCAAACGCATCCCTGAACCTGTAACAAAACACCTCAATCCCATCGATCCCCAAAATTTACCACTCCCATACAAAAAAATCACACACAAAGATGTATATATAGCAACTTCAAGGAGCAGGCCGAGTATGTCAAGGCTCTGCAAGAGGACAATGCTGACAATTATGCCAAGGCCTTCCCTTTGTATATGAACGCCTTAGAATACTTGAAGACCCATCCAAAGTGCAAAAAATTAAGAACCCTAAGACCTTACTCAGAAATGGACTTAATATCTATGCTAGGAGGAGGAAATCAAGGCGTGTTGGATGACGAAGGCTCGAGGCCGGCGGCTAAGGTGGACGCGACGGTGGCCTGATGGTCAAAGACTAAGCCCAAGAACGGGGAAGGCGGGGTCGGTGAAAGGTTCAGATTGTGGGGTTTGTAGGTTGTGCAAGGTGGGGTCAATGGTGTGGTGAGGCTGTGAGTGCATAGATAGATTATAGGATTGGGGTTATGGGTGCGGTGGTGATTTAGGACTGGGGTGGTTGTGCGGTGGCGATTAAGATGGTGTGGTGACAGTCACATGTTTATAGGTGCGGCATTTTGTGCAGGTTTGGGTCAGTGATGCGGTGGGCTGTTAAGGAGTGTTGGTGTGGTGGGCTGTGAAAAAGTGCGGCGTACTTGAGTTTTGGACACAATAATAGAACTGACCATTTTGCTTCTGAAAAACTAACAGACGTGTGGTTAAAGTGCCTCTTGACCGTCATCTAGTGCTGAAAGCCAAGATTTTCAAAATTTTGATGCTGGGTGCCAAAATTAGAACCATAAGATGTTGGGTGCAACTGAACCTTAAGTATATGATGTAGCGTAAAATTAATCCCCCAAGGAACCATGAACTAGGTCGTTCACAACCCTAGATATATAAATTCTAAGATCTTAATTGGATTGACATTGTGCCTTTTTCTTTACTTGTAAGAAAGGAAACTCCAAAACCTTGTATCAATTTACTACATATACATACATACCTACTATCTTAGGGGTTAGATAACCGCACATCACTTTTTTGAGACTGTCCGTTTTGTCACTAATGATATTAGAAGTATAAGAAGTGTTAATAAAGGACTTCTTAAAGTCTCACCGAAGGCGAAGATCTTTAAAGGTGAAAGTCAAATGTGATTTTTTCATATTAAAAGAGCTAGTCAAGTAAATATTAGTAAGAACCAACGGGATCTTTTAACGCTAATAATTGTCTCCCATAGAAATATCACAGCGATTATTAAAAGTGAAGTGCAGTTGACTGTATGCATGTATTTGTCTTTGGATTCTGAAGATAACTTACCTTCTTTAGCTACTATGGCGATTATGCTCTCCGATATATTCTTCAGCACCCTGCAAGCGTGATGGAGAATTAACTGCCAAGCAAATTCAAAAGAAAGCATGCGAGCGCCCGCAGAGAGAGAGAGAGGATCCTACCCTCCACCACTCCAAGGGTCTCTTACACCATTGAAGAAGATAATGTTGCTCCCAAAGCGCTTCAAAACCCTCTTTATATCCTATTTCAAGTGACACACCATTGTGAAAACTAAATCGTGCAATCATTGTACAATAAGAAGTTAACAGTTCTGAGATTTCTTGTAGTCACATTGTTTTTTCCAAGAATATTTTGTTTATCACCTAGGGCTGCCAACCAATGTTACACCAAACTTTTGTTGGTCTTTATTCAATTGTAATTAATGGTAAAGCGCTAGGATATCGAGTATACATACATGGCCACCAAACTCGTTGGTTATCCAGGTGGGTCTGGGCACAACGTTAAACTTTGCTTTGCAGAAACGAACTCGATCATTGTAGATCCACTCAGACGCTGGAAAAATGCTCTCCTTATTGTTACCATCTGTTGGCATTATCATCTCTGTACATGCCTGGCAAGGACTGCATGTTAGTTTTCAAGTAATTCCTCCTATGAGTATATATGTTGGTTCGGTTACTACAAATGTCTCTCTAGTTGAACAATCAGACATTGTTTCTTCATCTCTTATGTTTAGTTCTGTTAGTGTTGCATCCTATGGGCGGCGATGGATTACAAAAATAATGAAGGAGAGAGTGAACTTAAGGCCCGTTTGACACTTAATTTTTTTTTTTCAGTTTTAGAAACTGAAAAAAAAAATTGCGATTGGTAACCATTTTTTTCCTTCGATTTAAAAACCTAGTTTTTAAATCAAGACTGTATTTAAAAACTCCAAAAACTGATTTTTTTAGACCACCACCATTACCCTCCCACCGTCGGCCTCCGGTGACCACCATCCTTGGCCATCTCTACTGCAAACCACCACAAAAAAAATTGGGTTATCAAATACCCACTTAATTTTGTAAAAAATAAAATTTTAATTACTCTTTAAATTTTTTTTAAAAAAACTAAAAATTAAAAAAAAATTATCAAACAGAGCCTATAGTTGCTCTATTTTCAACTAATAAGTTAAACCACTTGAAAAAATCTCTTCCATGTTGTCGGCTAGGGAACCTTTCTCTATGTCAAGTTGAGTGTTGGTATTTCCACTGTGACCAACTGACTTCTATCATTCGTGAAATGTTTCGCTACATCCCTCAGTTGCCATTTTTGACTTCAATACTCTTAAGTATACACTGTTACGGTACATTTACCTCTCTGTCCTTCTACATTTCATCTTTCATTGTGAATGAGGCTTAGTGACTGGCATCTTTCAGTAGTCTATAGGTAATTATTCCCTTTCGTCACTGGCCAGCATTAATCATTGTGTTTACTTAGGCAACAGTCTGGACCATATGACTGACGCCTACTTGAAAGTCTGACAAACCTAATACTCGTATTTAAAGACTAATCATTTGAAGAGCATTTGTTGCTAAAAAAAACATTAAAAAAAGTGCATGAAGTTGCTTTCAGCAAGCGGGTATTTTAACATCTAGCATTTCTAATAAGTTGTTATATAAGGATTTTCCAATTCCCTGCGGAAAAGAACCTTTTATTTGAGATGAATTGATGTTACAATCTGGAAAAATTGAAGTGAAATATCAATGAAATCCTAAAGCTTAGAATTTGTTTTGTCACCCGTTGAGCCCAATAGTTAGGTACTCGTGCAACTGAACCTGGAGTTAGTACTATATATATCTTGGGACATACTAGAACTTCAGAAATATTATGGTACCTGCCATGTCCATTCTGCAAGACCGTGTGGATCAGAATTATCGTCAAGATCAAAACACATAGCAGTTCCGGTGTAATTGTAGTAGATGCTGACTGCCCTATACAACTTGGCAAAGATGTCTTTCCCAGTCGCCGGATCATCAATGGCCTTGCACATCTACACACGAAAATGTTGAGCCAGCCTTGTAAAATTAGTCTATACTTTAGGTTTATTTTGTCGGATTGTGATTTTTTCCGATAAATCTATCATCGTTTTACCGAATACAAATGAAACAATATTACTCCAACTAGGGTTGGAGCAAACGTCCATCAACACTTCTACGTAATAAGAAATTGACAATCTTATTCGTGACGTTAGTGACAAATTGCTGCGTCACATCTTACATTGCTAAAGTGTAATTTAAAACTGGCCATAAATTTTGTGGCAATACATGTCATCTCAGGAAACGGGGTGCAGAGGAAATAAAATGTAACGTACAAACTTGTGGCAACATCCATTTTAATGGCCCGGATCTGAATTTTGGGTGATTAAGTAATGTTTCATGCACTAAGTGGTCAATTTAAGTAGTAATTGTGAACCCAGCCTTACAACTGACGGGATTTTGGTTCATTTATGTTTTCGTACGAGCATTGACAGAACCGGTCAAGAGCTGACTCCAAACAGTTGGGATCATTTCATCACAGCCCTAGATGGGAGCAACTGCGAGTACGCAAAATTTCACACTCTCTCCTTTGTAGTATGTTGTACCACGCCATAATCTTAATGTTGGTTTTTTTTTTTTTTCTATTTATACATGATTTCTTGCTTGGGAGAGTCTAATTTTCACATCTTAAAACTTGTTTACAACATGATTTGTCACTGAAGATTAAAATCTCGTCACTGCAGCAATTTTAAGGGACAAATCAACATGACAGAAATTTAAGAGAGTGAAAGTAAACGCTTCCCAATCGTTTTAATGCAGATCCTAAAAGTATTAAGGTAATGGAATAAAATAAGACCCGCCCTTGACAAGCTTTGTACTAGAATAATCTTACGTATTGCGTGTATTGTGGGCATAGAGTTTGACCTGTTTGATAGGATATGCTGGCATGGGATTAAGAAAATTGGAAGGAGTTGGATAATCCGTCATTGCTGTATAAATGTATGCCGTCCCAAGCCAGTTCTCGAGAGAACCGGCACTTATATCATCTCTGCGTAGAACACAATGAAAGTCAAACACTGTCTCGTTTATAGTTATTCTAACACTAGGTAAAGGTACAAGACGACTGAAAGTCAGAATATTACTTGCATATATGAAATGATTTTCGGAGTAACTCCGGTCCCCCAGGCTGACTTGCAGTGTCGACAATTTGTTGCCACGACGCTTTGATCACTTTGTAACAGTTTTCACTCTCACTCTGAAAGACAAAAACTAGGGTTAGTCTTGTATTATGGCAGAAGGCATGTCACAAGTACGATTTCGATCTGGAGCCATGCCACAAGGTTGATATCAATTTCTTTGTCATGAGCTGCTCTCACTCTTGAAGAAAAATCCATTCCTCCTGTTTTTTGGAAAACGTCTCAGGCTAAGTTGCACGCTTTTATACTACTTGTTCAAAAAAGGAATCTTGCTAACTATAAAAGGGCCAGTAAAGATAAGTTTTGACACTAGCTTAAAATGACATGTGAATAAGAAGTTCTCAATTCACCTTTTCTTTGTTATGACTATTGTATTCGGATCGGCAATATAGTACGTCGTTCTTTCTAGTTTGGATTATTGCTGTACTGTACCCCAATCATACAAGTATTACCAAATCAGTTCTGGCCTCTTGGACACTAGCAAAGCCAGTCTATTTTTGTGTGTTAGTGAATGCACGTTTGTGTCCATATATGTGTAACCTTATCCTAAACCACATCTGTATTATTTTTTAGCTTGGAAAGTGGGGGTAGATTCCTCCGTGGGAATACTTTTCCTCTGCTTGAAACAAAAGAAGAAAGCTTGGAAAAAGGCCACAGCTGCTTGAAACAAAAGAAGAAAGCGTGAAGAAAGGCAACCTTTTGAGGGGGAGAGAGAGAGAGAGAGAGAGACCTTAAAGTCTTGGGTAACTATATTGTTGAAGCTATATGGGGAAGTAATGTTCTCAAAGTTGAGGATTGGTGAAGAAGATGCCAAGGCCCCAATGGTAACATGAGGGTACTTCAACCTAAACCATGCTGCCAGCACTGCAAATATAACAAATTAATTAACCTCCACAGGCGTTTGAATCCGAAGCCACCTAAAAGTTGTTAGGAGAGTAAAAAACCAATAATTGTGGCAACCAATATTTCCGGGGTGAAATGGTGTTGCCGGAAAAGATACAGTTGAATATGGATCTATCACAAAGGGTCGTAACTGTGTATTCTTCCCGATCCATCGTTGCTATTATTCTTACTATAGAAAATGAGAATGCCTGAGAAGCCACAAGTATGCAAGATTGTACCCAGTAAGGGGACCTTATTTCCTAATGTTCGTATATTCTCAAAGACGGAAAAAACGGAGAAAGAAACGGAGAAACATTATCATACTTCCTCCATAGGAACCTCCAAACACCACCACTGGGGAGTCAGTCGCTGTCAGATTCTTCTTCAAGTCAATGATAAGCGTCGCATAATCCGCCAGTGCTTGCGCTGAGCTCAAATATCCAAGGGTACTTGAATTCTTGTAAGCTACAACTTTGTCACCCCCATAAGGAATAGATTTTCCATAAAACCTATGCTGCAATTCATGCGAAAGTAGGTGAGCGGAGGCGCTTAGATGAGCAAATAATAATAGTGCACAGATTTTCTTGTAATGAAATTACCTCAATGAAAACTAAAAGAGCTTTGAAATGCGGAGCTATTTCGAACATAAAGCCTGTATTTTGAGCAAACCACTCGATGTCTCCTTCGTTTCCTGTGTAAACAAAGATGGGAGCATTGTTCTTGGCACCACCCCAGTAGGTGTCATTTACTAAGTATCTTTGTTGAAAGGTTTGATAACTCTGAGGTTGAAAATTGAAGTGATCAAGTATTTGGGTGAAGTATTTGGCTCTGTAAAGTTCATTTTCAGTTGACACAGAGATTTGTTCCGGGCTTACTACTGAAGAAGGGAATCTGGGTGTAACTTTTGCATAGGAGATAGAAGATAATGAGAGAAAGAAGAGTGTATGTAACGTATACAATAACCTTATTGACATTATCATTCTATGGTTTGAAATGCACCATAAGCAGACTGTTGAGGAGAATTGTAAAAAGGGATCCGTGTGTGTGTGTGTGTGTGTGTGTGAGAGAGAGAGAGAGAGAGAGAGAGAGAGAGAGAGAGAGAGTCTCCCGAGAAAATCTACAACTTCTAAAGGAGTCACTTAGAAAGCTAGCTATTAGCGGAGGTTAGATAAGCTATCTTTTTCCTTCTTTGGCTATAAGCTGTATATTTGACATTTAGAGCTTCTTTGGACGAGATATTTTAACCGGATATTTTATTTCGGCTCGGAATTTAAAAGTACCTTGAGACTGAATTTGGACCAGAGATTCCAACAATTAAAATTGTATTTTGTGTGAGTATTTCAAAGTACCTTGAATAAAATTTAATCTTTGGTAAGTATAAAAAAGATTTTATGAATGTCTATAAAGGATTTAAAAGAGGATTTGTAGAGCAAAAATTTCTAGTTGAAAATACCACTCTACACTAATTTTTTGTCAAAATCATAAAAGAACTGTTTTCTTCAATTCAAGCCTTCTTTTGTATTACATTTATTTTTTCTTTTTTAAGGGTTCATCACTTTCTCTCCTTCTTTAATCTCAACCTTTTATATTTTGTCTTTTATTTCAGCAATTCATTCATTATTTAAAAATTAGTCATCATCATTCAATATGGGTCCACAAAAGGTACCAAACATTAAACTTTGGAATAATGCAAGGATTTCAAAATTAAGTGATTCTAAACTTTGTGGTATTTTAAAAGAAAACATCCAAACACGCTCTGAATAAAATCCATTATAGTTACAAAAGAAAATTCATTGAATTTTAGAATGGATTTGAAAGAGGGATTTAGGGGGCCAACTTTTATTTATTTTTATTTTTTTATCAAAAATCATTGGAGAACTACTTTGCACAATGAAGCCTTCTTTTGTTCCATATATCTTTTGACTTTTTCAACTGTTCTTCGCTCTCTTGCTCTCTGCGTCTTTTTGAATCTCAATCATCAATTTTTCATCTTTTGTTTAGGCTTTTAATTTATATAATTCAGTTATCTCATAACCAATTATTGTTATACAATATCCATCTGCAAAACATTAAATTTTGTAAATTTTAAAATGCAAAGATTTCAAAATGAAGGGATTTTTAAATTCATGGTATCTTAAATTATTCATCCAAATACATTCTTAGGTCATCATGGGGTGGCTTTAGGTTTTAGAAAAGTAATCTTGTGTAGGTACATTTGTTTATGGCAGTTGGATAAGAAGTGTATCCAAAGAGTTAGAACAAATCTTCTTGGAGAGAAAACTCAAACCCACGTAACTAATCAGGTGATGTATTAATATACACGATGGGTACATAAGAGACTTTAAACATGCAAAAGATCAGGAGCACAAATTACGGACAGCTTATGAATGTGTATCATTACTAACCTAACCATATCCATAGTATTGCGACATAATTTACAAATGGAATAAACAACACAAGAGACATGATCTTTCACACCACCTCGAGATGGAGGAGTTACGAAACAACCTTCGGCATGTTGGATATATAACAGTCAGTGCCGAGTGTTGGAGAGTCCTTTCATGAGAGTTTTAGTAATCTGATCCATGGTGGATATGAATTGAACTTGAGGCGCCTTCCCGCAAAGCTTGCCTCGAATGTAATGAAAATTATGTAGTTCGATACTTTTCATCAGGGCATGAAAACTAGGGTTAGTAGCTAGAAAGATAAACAGCTCAAATATTATCACACCAAAGGGTCAGAGGACGCGCGGGCGCAGGGGGGTGAGGATGGAGGGGAATGGGGGACCAAGCTCTTTGAGCAAAGATTTTAACTATATAAGTCTAGCAGTACAGTCGGCTAGAGCTTTGTTCTCGGACTTGGCAAAGAATCGAGCAATTGAGTGTTGTTTGTGCGATGATTAAGAATAACATTACCACTCATGTAGATAGCAAACCCTCCAACGGACTCGTAATCCTCATCATATGTGGCTCAGTATTCAGCATCAGTAAAGGTGTGAAGATCCCAATGGTGAGATTTGGAGAAAAATAAAATGTGACAGGTGGTGTGCTTTAGATATCGGAGAATCCACTTGACAATGACCTAAAGCTTTTCAGTGGGAGAGCAGTGGATATATTGGCAAGCGCAGTTGACTACAGATGTAAGGTCTAGAGGTGTGATGGTAAGATGTTGTAAGCCACCAACCACTGCGTGATATTTGGTAGGGTCAGAAAAGGCAACACCCCCTAAATTGGAGTGTCTAATGGTGGAAAAAATGAGGGTAAGCATGGACTTAGCAAGGTGCTTACAGGTGTTGGTGAGAAGATCATCAATGCATTTACGTTGTGATAAGAGAAGACCGGAGGGAAGAGAGACAACCTCAATACTAAATGCTTCAAGGTTCTTAAGAGAAAAGACAGGGCCAATGTGATTATTAAGGAAGCTAAGATAAGGGGGAGATTTTCTTGTGAAAATAATATCATCAACATAAACAAAACATAATGCATGGCAATTAAAAACAAAACCAAATTACAAGGGTTGGTTTTGGAAGGGATAAAGTCAAGAGTGAGGAGAAAGATGGAGAGGTGATGAAGCCAAGCATGAGGAGCCTACTTGAGACCATAGAAAGACCAGTTCAGTTTACAAAGCATGATGCAGACGAGAAGGATCCACAAAGCCTGGTGATTAGGACATGTAGACATCTTCAGTGAGAAGGCCATGCAAATAGGCATTGTGGATGTCATGATGCCAACCATATGAAATAGCAATGTAGAGGATAGTCTACACGGTTATGCATTTAACCACTAGGCTAAAAGTCTCATTGAAACCAATAAAACAACCCTAGAGTAGGGTGAATAGGTTTTTAAATTAATGGAGAATTTAAATTAAACACAATTATGAATCTAATCAAACCAATGAATATTTTAATCAAGATGTTGACTACAACTCTCAAACATTTATGGAGTAATAAGTAAAAAGATTGAGTTAGGAAAACTTGACAATGAAATTTAAATGGTTCGAACTTGAACTAAAGCCTCAAGCTTACATCCAAATCTTCAAGGAAGTCCCTTGCAATGACACTAGAATCCACTAGCACAAAACTTCTTCTAGGTCAAGATCAAAACCCTTACAAACACTTGATGGTATCCCAATATCAAGTATATGCCTTAAATTCACAAAGCTCATGTGCAAGACTTGAAAAACTTGACAAACTCAAGCCTTGATCACAATCCATTTACAAATATCAATTCTGTACCAAGAAGCATTCTTGACAAGAAATGAGTACAAATGAAAGTTTAGTACAATAGAGAGAGAAGAGAATTTAACAACAAAGAATTTCTCATAAAGATACTCTTTTTAATGATGTAAGATCATGGTAATGAAGAGAGAAAAGTTTAACCAGTGAACCTTGATATTTCTCTAATGGATTGAGGTTTAAAATGTGGTTCCCATGGTGTATGATGAAACCATAAATTATATTTATAGCGTGGATATATGTAGCATTTGATGTAAAATCTTGATGTTTCTCTATTGAACCATCTCTTTGAAGGCCAAAACCAAGCCCCTAATATAGATGTACTAACGACTATGGTATGAGTAACATTGTTTTTTCACAGTTATTTGCACAAGTACTATATATATATATATATATATATATATATATGACAGAAACGAATCTTAACATCTCCTTCCAAAGTTTCAAGATTCTTCATTCTAGTAATACTAGTCAAAGCGCAAGATATTCTTGCTCCTCTATTCCTAGTAATAGATCCTAGTCAAGTCAATCTAGTGAATATTTCTACTGGAGCTAGTATGGCTCTTTGACACATTGGTAGAAAGAGATCTAATTAATCTGGCCATTATAACAATATGAAATGCTCGACTGTCAACCAAATAGTTAAAGTGGTCTTAAACGCTTACTGGCAAAAGACTTAGAACTATCTTAAAGGCGACTTGGGTGTGTCGATCCGGACTTCAGATTGAGAAATAGACATACACTTATATCTCAAAGCCACTAAATATGGTTCTCTATGATGAGAAGGACCTGTTCTAGAATGAGGAATAGAGTACAATATGAAATGCTCGACTGTCAACCAAATAGTTAAAGTGGTCATAAACACTTACTGGCAAAAGACTTAGAACTATCTTAAAGGCGACTTGGGTGTGTCGATCCAGACTTCAGATTAAGAAATAGACAGACAATTATATCTCAAAGCCACCAAATATGGTTCTCTATGATGAGAAGGACCTGTTCTAGAAGGAGGAATAGAGTGATATTCACTAGATTGACTTGACTGGGATCTATTACTAAGAATAGAGGAGCAAGAATATCTTGCACTTTGACTAGTATTACTAGAATGAAGAATCTTGCAACTCTGGGAGGAAGTTTCTGGTAGACAAAAACGAATCTTAACATCTCCTTACGGAGTTTCGACAATATGGGCAATCTAAGTATTCTGGGGATTGACTTGTCGATGAGTAGCTCTATTTTCTATAATCCAATCCTCAGGAGGAGTTAGTTCATTAAAATTAATCCGAGGAGGTAACATGACATTAGCCTTGTCAGGATTGGACTGGAAAAGAATTACAGATTTTCCAGGGTCAGCAATTTGCTTAAAACCTGGACAAATGGTAGACATGGCTTTATAGTAAATTCGATATATGAGGACCAGGTTCTGAGCTTGAGGTCTCTTATTATTTCTTTGTCTTGATATCCAAAGTAAGCACATCCATTATGAGAGGATCAGAAAGAGAAACAAAGAAATTAGGATAGCAATTAAAATACATAGGACTATTGCATAAACTCGTCTCTACCATACCTAGTAGAGAATCATCAAAATTAAGATGACGATCATCACGTAAAGTGGCCCATACATGCGTATCAAGGCCTTCCTTTATTAGAGAAGTAATTCCAATTTGGACTAGGCCAATATCAATATAACGAAATTTTCATCTATGTTTTTTCTAAAGCATATTTTGAAAATAATTGGAAAAATTGATTATCTTTAGAAATATCCATTGTCTGCTCAACAGACTTGATGGAGTAAGTTTGTTTTAGCTCAAATTGTTTAACATATAGAGAGGAAGGATTAACCTTTGGTATAGATCAGTTGTTTAAATCTTCTCTCTTTATCTTCTGCTCCAATTTATGTTTATTTTACCTAGGTGATTAATTACAAAATCCTTGATTACTGGGTTTGTAATGACGGAATTTGTCTTAAGACCCACTTTATTGTAGTGCATGGTCTCAGCCAGTCTATTATTTTTGGCACACCTTTTATTTCTCTTCTCAATCCTATGACCATTAATGATAATGGCATTCATTCCAATGTCTTAGGACAAGACATTTGCTTTAAATTTATTAATGCTCCTCAGGAACAAATTATACATTCTCTTAAGAGAGAACTCATTTTTAGACAAAATTAAATTTGTTTTCTTCAAGAGGGAAATTTCAAAAGGTAAATCGTTACCTTAGTCAAGAAAAGGATAAAATAAAGTCTTTTCAAAATAAGATTGAAGCTGAAATTTGTGCTGAAGTCCCAAATGAATTTTGGCATCACAAGCAACACATTATTGAGTTACCTTATGAACCTGATTTTAATGAAAAACTTATCCCTACCAAATCTCGCCCTATTTAAATGAGCCACACACTTCTTACACATTGTTAGAAGGAAATTCAGGACCTCTTAGATAAGAATCTTATCTGCAAAAGTTACTCTCCTTGGAGCTGTCCTGCCTTCTATGTGAATAAACAAGTGGAGAAGGAACGTGGGGTTCCTTGTCTTGTTATAAATTATAAGCCTTTAAATAAAGCCTTAAGATGGATTCGTTATCCAATTCCTAATAAAAGGGATCTTTTAAATAGGCTTTGCAAGGCTGTCATATTTTCAAAGTTCGATTTAAAATCTGGATTTTTGGCAAATTTAGATTAATGAGAAGGATCGTTACAAAACTGCTTTTACGGTCCCTTTTGGGCATTTTGAATGGAATGTTATGCCTTTTGGTTTAAAAAATGCCCCTTCAGAATTTCAAAATATCATGAATGATATTTTTAATCCTTATATGGATTTCTCAATTGTTTACATTGATGATGTTCTTATTTATTCACAGTCCATTGATCAACATTGGAAACATTTGAATATTTTCCTCAAAACTGTGAAACACAATGGTCTAGCTGTGTCTGCCAAGAAAATTTGTCTTTTCCAAACAAAAATTAAATTCCTTGGACATAATATTGAGAAAGGTTCAATTATTCCTATTGACCGTTCTATTGAGTTTGCTTGTAAAGTCCCTGATGAAATAAGAGAAAAGACTCAATTACAAAGATTCCTAGGAAGTCTTAATTATATTGCTGACTTCTACCAGTATCTTTATAAAGATACAAAAATTTTGTATCAACATCTTCGCAAGTATCCTCCTCCTTAGACTATTGCTCACACTCAAGCTATTTGCAAGATTAAGCTTAGAGCTAAATCTTTCCCCTGCCTGTGTCTTCCTTTACCTGAAGCTTTAGGTCATTACAGACCCAAGAATCAGAGATTTTGTAATTAAGCTTCATTCGACTTCTATCAGCAGTAGTAAGGGCTTGCCTAGTGGTTTCACAGTATTTAGTCGGGACAAGACCTTCTTTTATACAATTGAGGTAAGCACCAGAGTCTACAAGAGCAATTCCTTCGAAGATGAAATCTTTATTGATAAGAACCTTGATACCGACATACCATTTCTAGAAAGTAACCTTATCAAGGTTAAGAATTTCTTGGTTCTCAATTTGAGAAGGGTCCTTGGTATCGGTCTCAATATTAGGACCAACCTTAAGAACATCAGAATTTAAATAGAGTTCCTCACCTTCACTAACAACTTCTTCAACATTACGATGCTCAAGAAGGGAAACTCTGCTAGCAAGATGCTTTATCTCGCTTTTGAGAGAAGAAATCTCGCTATGGAGATCCTGAATAGTAGGGCCCTTATTTTCCAATGTTTGAAGTCTATCCATAACAGTAGAGAAGTTGAAAGTATTACCTATATTGTGTAATTGTCTAGAAGTACTGGTAACAGGAGGGACTTAAGTACTATGAAGATATTTAAAAATAACCTGCGTCCTTTTCTCAGGATCATCAATCTTATCAAGCAGATCAAGAATAATGGATTCTTCAGAAGTGATCACAACACTTAATCCATTCATTTCAAGGATTGCCTTGTAGTAATCAGTCTTACTATTGCAATCATGGCAAGCTACTTTCTTATCAGAACAATGGTTGGAAGAGCTAGAAGAGCTACTGGAGCTATTAATATCTCCATCAATATTATTAATAAAAACCCCGAAGAGAATGAAGGCTCTACAGCCAGATATCTGATTCTGGTTTTACTGGTCAACTCTGTGGCTGGTGGGATTATTATCTTACTCCTACTGAATAGAACTATATTTTGAATTCCATTAAAATTAAACCTAATAGTACTCCCATTCAAGTTAATGGTCAAAACCTTTCAGATGCAGCCACTACGTTAGTAACTGCCATCACTAGACATTTCATTGGCAATGCCAATACTGTTCTTGAGAGAGGAAGAGAGCTTCTTATCAATTTAAGATGTCCCACTCTCACACATTTTAGATGGTACAAGGATGTCTTCCTTTCTAAGCTTTACCAAAGAAGTGATGCCCAACAAGACTTCTAAAAAGAACGGTTTATTGCAGGGCTTCCAAACCTCTTTAGTGAGCTCGTTAGGACCAGAATTAGGAATAAGCACAATGGTGCTTTACCCTTTTCCCTTTATACCTTCGGTGAATTAATCAGCGAAATATGCACTGAAGGGCTTGCCCTATGCAATGACATCAAGCTGAAAAATCAGCTTAAGAAGGAACATAGATCTTGGAGAACAGAGCTTTGACAGTTCTGTTACCAATTTGGTTATGACAACCTTTCCGTTCCTAATTATGGAACAAAAGACAAAACTTCTAAATGTAGAAAACCTTTTAGGAAGTCTAGATTTTCTAAGAAGTAAAAAAAGGATGAATCATTATGCCAACAATTGCTACACTAAGAAAAAGATCAATGAATTAGTTATTGACAGAGTACTATCGGAGAGCAAACGTCTAGAATAGAAGACACTGTTTATTGTGTCAAGGATATAGTTTTCGATATTTATAGCAAAATGCAACCTCCAAAAGGCATTAATGAGAATGTCTTCAATACTTCCCCTAGCTTCAATTTAGCATCATCTAACTCTTCTGTTATAAAAAACATAGAGCAACCTTTAGTCAAACCATCTATAGAATCAACCCTCTCTTGTTTGTCATGAGTTGGCAAAATAAACCATTCACGAGTAATTTTTTTTTGAAAACATTGATTTGTTTATGAGGATTCATGTAATCAGGAACCTCAATATCATTGTCAAGACAATAAGAATAAAATCATCCAAAGAAAGGAAAATAGGTTTTATGTGCTCTCAAAGTCTGGAAGAAAAGTTCTCTGTATTGAGCTTTTTTGCTCTCTAGAGAAACTAATACGATACCAGGCACGATTAGTGCAATTGTAAGGAGCATGGAATTCCTTATTGATTCTGTCAGGATCTATTTGAAAATCATCAATGACAAGAACATTATAATCGAAACACATGAATAAACGGGTCATAACTATTTTGGTTTTGACCAGAAGTAGAAGAAGTCTCACTAGGAGTTTCTACCGTATACATGGTTTCTGAAACAGAAGAATTATTGTTCCTACTACCTTGGAAAATGATTTTTGGTTCTCTATGATGAGAAGGACCTGTTCTAGAAGGAGGAATAGAGTGATATTCACTAGATTGACTTGACTGGGATCTATAACTAGGAATAGAGGAGCAAGAATATCTTACGCTTTGACTAGTATTACTAGAATGAAGAATCTTGTAACTCTGGACGGAGATGTTATATATATATATATATATATATATATATATATATATATATATATATATATTTGTGTGTGTGTGTGTGTGTGAATCCACTCATCTTCCAACTTTTTTAGTAAGTTTACATCTGGCAAATCGGAGATATGTGAACCACCAAACTTTTACAATATACTACAGAGTATTTAGAATCAACCAGTATGTTATTATAATTGATGATAAATGTTAAATAGTAGTATAATTGTAAGCATTTAGTGGTTCACGTACCTCTCATTTGCCTGGTATAAACTTATTAAAAAGAAACACTCCACCACTTCAAAGCAGTCTTTAGGGTATAAACACACTAAATTCCCTAGGGCTAGTCTGTCACTATGTGTTAGATAAATGTCCAACTCATCCATGTTAGAGATATAGGATTGATAACTCAACCAGTCTGATCAATCCAAAGGAA
This sequence comes from Escallonia herrerae, assembly GCA_033070095.1. NCBI lineage: Eukaryota > Viridiplantae > Streptophyta > Magnoliopsida > Escalloniales > Escalloniaceae > Escallonia > Escallonia herrerae. The sequence continues at coordinate 238,024 of JAVXUP010000112.1, forward strand.
TGGTCAAGGTGTATATTCATAAAAGCTTTTGCCCCTATTAGTCTTGCCACTACTTAATTATGAGCACAAGTTGGAGCTCTTCACAACTTAAGAGCAATCTTTAGGGTATAAGCTGCATAAAGTCCCTAAGGTAGGTCTCTCTTTACTATGAGTTAGGAAGTTGAAATAGAAATAGTTTGTCTATTTCTGTTTCAATGAAGGGATAAGATTATGATCTTATATCTTAGCAGATAAACGTTTATTGTCATGTTATCTTATGAGAAGATACATTCTTCATACACATGTCTTCTCTTGATACTCCCAGGGACACATCCTCACTTCACACTCCAGCATGTTCCATATATATGTTCTTTAATAATATAACAACTTTGCCTACACCTACACCTGCTGATGATATTGATCCACTTGCTCCCAAACCGACTCTCTTTCCATGTCAGCGTCTGACTCTTCTCTGCCATATCCTCCTTCTGCCCCTCATATTCGTACAATTTTTGGCAGGTTAGTTTAACCTAATGTTTGTTTAAGAGAATATGACTACTTTGTTGCTCTATCTATTCTTCATAAACCTATTACATGAACAGAAGCTTCTCAGGACCGTCTCTGGCTGAAGCCTATGAATGATGAATCATATGCACTCACTAGGATTCATACTTGGGATTTAGTTTATCTGCCTCTCGATAAATCTTTGTGAGTTGCAAGTGGGTGTATAAGATCAAGGAACATGCAGATGACAGCATTAAACATTACAAAGCTCGGCTTGGAGTGAAAGGATGTACATAAGAGTATGGCATTGATCATGAGGAGACCTTTGCTCTTGTCATTCTTCTTACATCAGTTTGAGCTCTCATTTTGGAGTTGCCTCTGCTCGTCAGTCGTCTCTATTTCAGATGAACGTAAAAATTGCTTCCCTTAAGCTCACTAAAGAAATATACATAAAACCTCCGCCTGGTTATCATCATCGTCCACATTAGGTTTGTTAACTCCGAAAAGCTCTTTATGGTCTCAAGCAAACTCTTAAAGCCTGGTTCTCTAAGTTCAGTTTTGTCCTCACACAGCTAAGTGCCTTTGATTCTTCTCTGATACCAAGTTGAAATAGAAATTTCTTTTTTTAATTTTTGCACTTATAAAGAGTACATATGAGGCCTGTATATGTATATAGTCATTACACTTAACCAGGCAACAAATACAATGAGAAAATTAAGGGTCAATAATGTAGAAGATTGATATGACAGTGAATGATTAAGGGTCAATCCCCTTAATATTAAGGGGATTGAGTAAATTAATGAGATTCCTTAATTTACGGAGTCGACTAAATAAGGAAAACGTTCTTACTCATCCATGTTAGAGATAGGGATTGACGACTCAACTAGTCTGATCAATCCAAGTGTACGGTCGTGGTGTATACTCAATAAAAGCTCTTGGCCTTGTTAGTCTTGTCACTGCTTAACTATCAATTCAAGTTGGAGCTCTTGGCTTCATGACCGGTGCTACTGATTTTGAATCATTTCTTTGTAGGCCAAAACCAAGTCAATATAGATGATAATATAATTAAGTAATAGTACTATTATAAAAGTTTAGTGGTTCACGTATCCCTAGTTTGCCTAACATAAACTTATTAAAAAGGTTGGTAGATGAATGGATTATAGTATCTAAAGTACAAATAGTGTTATATAAATATGTAATTGTATTGTGTAAAAGCAATGTTATCAAAATATGTCACCATATTTTTGCATACGCTACCAACATCAGGTTGGTTGTTAAAAATATATTCGCTTTAATTTTGGCCTTCAAAGAGACGATTCAGTGACTGTAGCACAATCATGAACCCAAGAACTTTAACTCCTAATCATAGTTAAGCTGCAGCATGACTAACAGAGGCTAGAGCTTCTATTGAATATACACCATAATCTTACCCTTGGATTGATCAGACTAATTGAGTTGTCAATCCCCTATCTCTAACATGGAAAAGTTGGAACATTTATGTAACTCATAGCAGGGATAGACCGGCCTCAGGAATTTTGTGGTATTTATACCCTAAAGTTCGCGTAAGTGGTGAGGGTACTTTTTGTTATCAATCACCTAGCTAACATGGATGAGTTGAAACATTTACTTAACTCATAGCAGGGGATTAGGCTAAAGGGCACTTTTTATGGTGTTTATACCCTTAAGAGTGCCTTTTAAGTATTGGGGTATTTCTTCATAATTGAAAGTAACTTAGTCTATGCATTCATTGTACTCTTTGACATTGGACTTGATGATGCTTTTATTGCATGGACTATAGCTTTTAGCTCTTTTGACTTTAATCCTCATATCCATCTTCTCAAATATGTCTTCATGATTGTGTATGTATATACCTATTAAATATCCCCTCAAAGCAAACATTAAAATATAATTAATGTGTTGTTACTAGCAAAATAGGAGGTAGGCATAGGTTATCCAACCATAGGGCTAACACTCATTAAATTCAATGCCTTGTTGTTGATATACGCCATTGGCAAAGAGTCGAGCTTTATAGTACTAAAAAGAACCACCAGCTCTATGCTTGATACTGAAAACCCACTTGGAGCCAACCAAATTTATGCGAGAGTGGTAAAGAACAAGAGACCAAGTGTGGTTATGAATGAGGGTGTTGAAGATGGGTGGGAGCTACGGTACATCGATGAGAGGAAGAAGAAGTGGGGGATGGTAGGATGCCGAGGAGTGTTGAAGGCCAAAAAAATGGATAGGCAGATTCATCAAGACGAGCAATATAAGTTTTTAGGGTTATTAAGTCAAGTCAGTAATATCATAAATGATGTGGACTGTATCCTAAAAAGACATGACGGGTGATTGATAGTCGACTTTGTGTGTGTTATAATATTGTAGAAATGGGTAGCAAAGGCATCCAAAATTGTTAAGGAATGCTAAGTTGGAAGGATCCAGAAATGATTTCACACATGGATTTTATTGGGAAATTATAGAGGGCATGCGATTGAAGATAACTGTAGTAGTTTCAGCCAAAAATTTTGATATTTCTGAGGGACCAACGAATGAGGCGTAAGGTCAAGACCTTCTTCAACAATGTGGCGATGTCAACCTCGATGGATTTGATTTTACGTTCAAATTGGTGTTCTATGATAGCTTGAAATTGATTAAAAATATGAAACATATCAGATTTACAAGCTATAGGATCGAACAAGATTAATAAACATCACTCAAATTGGCATTCTATGATATCTTGAAATTGATAAAATATGAAACATATAAAATTTTAAGCTATAGGATCAAACAATATTAATATACAGCACTCACCAAGAAACAATACAAAATATTAAAATCCATACATCACTGTGAACAAGATCAAGAAAATTCAACTGCACAAATTTATGAGATGACATGAGGAGCAAACACTTTGAAGCTTGGAGATGGTTACATGGCAATTGATGAACAGAGACAATTATGAGAACATGAGCTTGACAATAGCTAAGTTGTTATCACAACCAGGAGTGGTGTGAGTAGTGAGAAGAACAAACGGCTGGAGGAGGATGCATGAAATAGACGAGTAGCGGAGAGTGGGTAGAGACCGTTTACTCATACCATAGAGGAGTATTTGTCCAGTAAATATCCTTTACCAGTAAAGACTGAGAATAAAACTCAAAATAGAGCTTTTGAGACTTAGAAAATGAAGGAGCATTGTTTGCGCTGCTGGGCAAACTCACAATCGATTTGTGCAGCCGCAGCAGAATTGATTAAAAGCGTGGGGATCTTTTTTCCCCTAGGGCCTGAGAACTTCCCTGAAAGTGAGAAACTTTGACAAACAAATGAAAATTGCATGTAAAAGACTGCGTGTGCGACCATAAATGACAAAGAGAGCTTCGATTGATTGTGAATGTTTACATAACAATATTCTCAAGTCTAGAAACTGAACTTCCTATCGATAGGCAGCCAAAATCTCTAAATGTGAAAGTAAGGAAAAAGACTTGAAAAAGTCTTGATATGTCTGATTGATTGATGATTGATGGTGATGATCCTTATTCTCCTTCTTGACCTACCATTTTTTTTGGTAAATTTGAGAATTGCATTGATAATGTAAAGTTACAGAGTCACTCTGTTGTCGAGCTTAAGGATATAATAGATCACGACATTCCCGTGACTCAGTCTACATGACCACAATGGTCAACAAAACAGAAGAAACCTAATAAACTTATACACATTACATTTGAATTAGAGCAAATCATATCATACACTTTAACTCAACTTAAAGTAACATGCAAATATTACAATTTTAGAAATCTAAAAGCACTGAAACAAAATAAAAACAAACAACAATGCACAAGATGGTAACAAGATGGCTATGGCAAAACAATCGGTAACCACGCGACCCAAATGCGAGCACACTATTTGAGAATGCGCATCACACATCCCAGGCTCATCAACACTGTAAAGTTCATCCTTCAACTACTACATTCAAATTCGAATCAAATCGTAAGATAAGCGGAGGAACCATTACCCACCCAGAGGCCACAACAAACCAAAGTAGACACACAGACTGGCAGAAAATAGCACTAAAATCCCGAACCCCCTGACCACCCCAAACTGAATAGATTGCCTCACAATACCCCATAGACAAATCTCCCCCCTTCCCCTTCCCAGGTCCCGAATCCCCCCCCCCACTTTTCCCAACAGAAAATCACCCCAACCCCCCAGCCGAGACCCTATCCCCCCTACCCCACCCACCCAAGACCCCCTAAAGTCCCAAGAACAATCCCGTAACCAAGATAAAGCCCTTCTAACCCAAGCCCTCGTGTTACTACTATTGACAATAAACCCGAACACAAACCCAAACCTCCACCACTGTAAATATCGAAGCAGATAAGAAAGAAATTTAAAAGGCAGAAGGATAGTTCAAAAATGACGGTCCAAAAATGCTGATGAGATTCATGTCATCGCCGGGGTGATTCCGGTCATCTCCGGTTGACAGTAGAAATAGGTCGATCGAGCAGATCTACTTCAGATCCACCTAGATTGACCGAGATCGGAGACTTACCTTGAGGTTTTCGTCTCTGATCAAGATCTGGTGAGACGCCTGCCACCGACCACCTGCCACTTATGTCGTCGGCTGCCAACGGTTCACGCCATAAAATAAACCACCACACAAGACGGAAACAACCTATAACCTAATCAACGGAGCGGTTGCCAGAGCGGTTGCCACCCCACACATGCAGAAGCACGGTGGGGCGGTCGTGGTGACTTTTTGGGGAGTTTGGTTTTAGAGAGAAGGCAGAGTATTTTTAGAGAGAGAATGACTTTCATCTGAGTTGCATCTTGACCCACCATTTATACTACAAACTTTATAGAAAATAACTACCCACTACATGACAAACTACCCACTTACAAAATAACTTCTACCACTTACTTAGTAACTATCCACTAACAAGTAGCCAACTAAAGTTATCCCTTATCAATTGGACCATATTTTCAGAAGTTAGAAAGTAACTTCCTGATTTGAATTTATTATCACCTCTTTTTCACAAATAAAAATTAATTCCATTTAGTGGCATTTAATTAAATACATATCATTGTGAAAATATTATTTGTAGGTGCAAACAAGCGTGAAAAACATTAGACGGTAAAAAGGAGGAAATGGGGCTACTGAATAAAGGATTCACAAGTGTGACTTGGAAGTCTCTCACCATTGCCAACATGAAGTTGATCAATGCCATGATATAGTTCTGCATAGTTAAAGCCATCAATTGATGGTTAGGAGTTTTCGGTAGTCCCAGTGTCCGGGAACCACTAAAAGTCATCGGCCATAGGGATGGTGTCAGATTACACACTGTAATAAGTGGTAGTAGCAGCAAGGTTAGTGGATTGGAGGGATTCTTGCAATAAAAAATATAACGTGATTTGACATTGTAGAATTTACAATAGAAGTAGGTGATTGCCAAACTTTCCAATATTGCGACAACCGCTGTCGTTGCCTCAGCGGTTGCCACCACTAATACCATGACCATGTTGAAATTTGTGGCCACTGCCAGTGAGCCACGAACCAAAATTAGGAGGCTGCTGATTTTTGCTGTGATAGTGATTAGCCACAGGCATGCGATGGATAGAGAGAGAGAGAGAGAGAGGATGCAGATTGAGTTTTTGACAGTGGAAAGGAGGAAGTAGGGGGTATGAACAAAGGATATACCAATGTGACTGATAGGAAGTCCCTTAGCATTGCCAAGACTATGCCTTGATATGGTTTCACAGAGTTAAAGGCGTCATTTGTTGATGAGGGGTGATGGGTTGCGCTAGTGTCAATGAACCATGGAAAGTCATAGCGCATAATAGTGGTGTCAGAATGTTCATTGTAGTAGGTGGTGGGACCAGCAGGGTTGGTATGTGGATTGGAGGGATTCTTGCAAAAAAAAGTATCATATGATGTGCATGTAGAATTTACTGTAATGCAAATGATTGCCAAATTTCCAAACATTCCTACCACCGCCACTACCACCTTGGTGACCGCCGCTATTGCCCCCTAGGGAATGAAGTTCAGAAAAGGTGACCAGTTTGGACTAAGCACTAAGTTTAGTGACTAGATCTTTGGACTTAGGTTTTAGAGTACGAATAGATTTTGAAGTCTTCTATCGAGAGGGGATGACTGGCTGCCAAAAGTTCATCAGAAATGATCTTCGTCGGTTAAAGATGTGCAAAAATGGCGTTGTCCTTTTGATTGAGTTCATGAAGCGATTTATGAAAACACAAAATTCTTGTGTTAGAAGAAGAGGCAAGAGAAGAAGTCAAAGACCTTCCAAATAGCCTAGTTATTGTTGCATCCAACCAAAAACATAAGATTTCTTTCGAGAATGAAGAAATCAACGCGCTGAGAATCCAAGAGTCTTGATTTTTCTATAGTTCAAAATACAGATTTGTAACTGATGAAGTCTACCTTAGAGGAGTAATCTTGGAGAGAGTAGGGATAGTTCCATCCACAAAACTGAAAATCTTGAGGCTTAAAAGAAAAGGACCTGCTTGCATTTTCCAGTATAGGTAGTTTTCAATGGTGAATTCAAATAGATATAGTGATGGGCATGAGATAGCAAGAAAAATAGAGGATTTGGATAAGTTGCAATAGTGGTCCCGTCAAGTGAGTGTCGATAGACATGGAATACTGATACCAAGTTAGAACAAATTATTTTTTGAGAGTGAGAAACCCCAGCAATAGCAATGGATGAATAGATAGTACCTAAAAGAACCTGTAGTGCCCACCCTGCTGTACTTAACCTACTGTGTGACAATGTGGGTGATGGGGAAGACATGGAAATCAGACAAAAGCTCTAAGTGACGATGATGAGGATTCGACAAGGTCCTCCACATTACCGACAGTGCATTTAATGGTTGAACTCAAAGAAAAGATTCGACAACCATGAAAAAAAGCATTGATTATCAAGGTAATCAGAACCTTTTTTAGTGCTATAAGTCTTCGACCTTGTCTGATGGTTATCTAGCGACTAATGGAAACATTCAAATTACTCGAACTTGCGAATGGATACCTTATCATCAAAGTCAATTCGGAGATCGATTCTCGCAAAATAATTGAACAAGGGCCTTGGTTCGTTGAAACCCACTTCCTCTAAGTACAAAAATAGGTTCCAAATTTTGACCCAAACAATTATAATGTCTCCCAATTGGCATATTATATATGGGTTAGATTGCCTGGCATGCCAATGGAGTATTTTGATTGTGGTATACTAACACATGTAGGGAGACAATTAGGGATTCCTCTACAAGTCAAAAAATCACTGCAACAGTCTCTAAAGGGAGATTTGCAAGACTATGTATGCAAATTGACACGGCCAAACCCTAGTCAAGTACATACAAATTGGAAAACATACTCAAGCAAACCAATATGAAAATCTCCCATCCATGTGCAACAATTGAGTACAATTTGGACATTTCACAACTCGATGTCCAAACAAAACACAGAAAGTAACAACCACAGTTCATAAAAAATCCCAATCCTAGACGACGACTATTCTGGAAAATGTTCAGGTGACATCAACAGACTTGGAATTAGGGCAAACAACACCTACCACCGAACCACCGTGGATGGTGGTCACAAGAAAAAGAGGCATTGCTAGATGGAAACATGTGACATTGACGGAGACTATCAAACATAATGCACCCACACAATGCATCAGTCCATGTGCCGATACGCCACAAACAAGCATCCACCAGTGTGACAATCCTGGCACCGACACACCGTCAAAATCTAGAATAAAAAAAATGGGGAACAATCAATTTTCCAACGGGGCCCTTCTTCCTTAGGCCCAAGCCCGCTTCTCTTGACACACCTTTTCGCATGAGGCCACCATTTTCTCCTCATCATCATTAGATCAACCCTCTCTTTTACCATCCATCCCCCCCCCCCCCCAAAAAAAAAAATCACAGACTCATATGTCACACAAAATTACTTTGGACATGTGTGAGCACCATATGATTTTTAGCCCCCCCCCCCCCCTCCCAAATAAAATACAACCAAATGACCCTAGAAAAACAAGCTTAAAAAAACTCTCACCTCTTGTAAAACCCATTTCCCTCGTTACAGTCTGAAAATCCATTTCTGCACTCAACAATCTACACCTAGAATTGCCAGAAAATCATTCATCACCAACATCCCTAATGAAGGCCTTATATAGGAGCACGATGAATAATAGTAAATACAACTTTAGAGAATCTCCAACTACCTCCATCGCCTTAACTAACCATCCCAGCCAAAATGCAACCATTTACTCTCACGCACAACTGACTAACAGAGAACCATCAACACCCATTTGCATCCGTTGCAAGTTAGGAAGCCACCTCTTGCAATAACATCATCCAAAACCTCCTAATGAACCAATCACAAATCATTGCTAGCCCCCTACTACGTCACCCTTTGCGCAAGTGATCTCTTATAGCAGAATCCCAAAAATGAATTTGATGGCTTGCTTTCAAACTATGCCACTCCACCCCTTATCCCCTCTCATCAAACACTTCCCCAGACACACACCCTTCTAACGACACCGCCATTAACGACTACACAACCCTAGTCTCCTTCAAGCCAATCCTTAATCTAAGTATGACCACTGCCCCTCAACTCAATCTCCCATCTATGCATCTATCGAGGTCCCTAAGCCTTGCCCCTCCATTAGTCCATACTCTGCTCTCCATGGGCACTGCCCATCCATGGCTAATTCACCCTTCGCACTTTTCAGTGTAGGAGGGGATCACACATCACACGTTCTGAGATGAAAAACTCGATGAGACAGACAAGCAACTCACATGGATCCTGCCATGATTGATTATGACAAACGAATACTGGACGTTAGGCGATCTAGAGTAAATGCAAATCAAGAGTTGTTCCACAACATCTTTTTCTCCCACCTAACCCAACCCTATCCATAGTCGTTACTGCCGTATGCTCTGCCAAGCCAGAAATGGGGATACTGAGCTACTCCTTCCAAGACCAGAAGATATGATCAAAATCAAAAGAGAATTATATATGGACAAGATATAACGAAATCAATTGACCTTCACTGTCAAAAGTTATGTACTATGAGATTCGTGAATTCCCTGAACCAATGATAATGAATATCATCGCTTGGAACTGCAATGAAGCGGGCAACTCCTGCTTTAAGATCCATGTCTAAAACCTTCTCCAAAGGCAAAATCCTAAAGTGCTGATGCTCTCGGAATAAAAAATCAAGGCTGCAACTGTTGAACGTGTGGCTCGATCACTGGATTCCGACCGCAAATAAAAATGGATTTTGTGGAGGCATCTAGTTAATGTGGCACCCGAACAAGGTAAACATCGACATCATGCACAAATTGCTACAAGCCATCCATATTATTGTCCAGGTAAGTAGATTCTCCCCTTGGTTAGCATTTGCTATATATGCCTTACCCGTGATTTGTATTCGTGCCAATCAGAGAAGGGGGCATGTGTTCTCCCTGCACAAAGTAAGGGCCTTCCAAAAATTTCTTGTCAGCATACATCTTATTGATTTAGGGTTTAAGGGGGAGTAATTTACATGGATGTACCCCCTGAATGTTTTGCCGAGATTTGATCCTGGAAAGACCTGATCACGCCTTTGCTACTAAAACTTGGATTGAACAACATCAGGATGCTCAAGTCATAGATCTCTAATGCACACACTCAGACCACAATCCTATCCTCCTTAGAATTAAAAATCCGATAACATCCCAAATGTTCCCCTTTTGATTTGAATCTGCTTGTATTCCCATACTACTTAGATCGACAATTACCCAAAACTGGACTGAATCCTTTACTGACGCTGTTGGATTTGACAAGAAATTGGATAAGATGGTACGTGCCTCAAAGATTGGAAAATAAACATCTTTGGCGATATCTTTAAACTGAAATAACAAATTTAGGTCCGTTTAGGAGGTATTCAGAGAAGGCTTGCAACTACCTATTCCCATAACCTGAGCACTCTAGAACAAGAACTCCAAGCTAGATATCACATGATCCATGCGCTAGAATACGGAAGCTTCGTGCAAAAATTAAATGGACCTGCAAATGGGATTAGAAACCCACTTTTTGCACATGACAACAAAACTCCACCGCACGACTAGAGTGGAAATGTTAAAAAACAGATCGGGATAACAGACTACATGAAAAATGTAACATGTTTACTAACCACCTCCAAATGATCCATAAGACTGTGTCCCAAAACCTAGATCCCAATTCATCTGATGTCCCCCATGACTTTTAGGTTCACGTAGGAGTACGGCCACCTTTCGGCAATGCCCACTAATATGGAAATAATAAATGCCTTGTTTGATTTGAACCTTGAAAAAGCCCCAGGTCTTGATGGGTATCATCCTGGTGCCTTTCAAAAATACTAGGACATTTTTGGCCCGAACCTTACCAAAATGTGTAAAACCGTGTTCTGTCAACAAGCGATAACTCCTAGCCTCTATAAAAATGATATCTCTTTGATCCCTAAGATCCCCGAACTGGAAACCATAATCCATTTTATGCGATCAACTTGAGTAACATAAGTCACAAAATGGTTTCCCGTTATCTGGTTAACCGCCTTAGACTTGTAATAGACAAAATAATCCACCCTTATCAAACTAGCTTTCTGAAAGGCCGCCAAGCAGCTGATAACATTATCATTGCAAATGAACTGTTCCACACCATTAGATCAAGAAAGGGCAAGGGTGGCCTTTTCATGGAAAAACTGGATCTGGAAAAAGGTCTACAATCACCTGAATTAGGATTTTGTTTTCCAGACTCTGCTTTCTACCCTAATTCATAACCTTGTGATGAGTTATATGTCTTTGGTACATTACTGCATCCTGTGGAATGGAACCCTACGGGGTTCTTTTAGTCGACTTGCGGCCGCCGTCAAGGTGATCTGCTTTTACCTTATCTGTTTATCTTGTGTTTAAATGAATTATCTCACAATCTTACCCAAGCAGAAGGCCCTATAACCCTACAACCTATTATAGTAGCCCACTCGGAATTGGGCATATCTCACCTTATCTTCGTAGATGACATCATTTTTAATAGGGCCACCAAGAAAAATTGTTGCCACTTCCATCTCTCTAAACCAAAAATCATGTTTTTTGAAAACACCCGTAAGGACATTAGATATGTTTCAGCTAAAACTCAGGCATCATGATCACTGATAAATTTGATTGATACCTTGGGACCCCTAGCCCAAAGGCGGCAAAGCTATGCCACTTTCTCCTTTTGCATTGAACAAACCCGTAGGAAATTGGCTACTTGGAGATCCACACCTTGTCCTTTGCGGCCGCACCACTCTGGTCAAGGTCACCCTTAATGCTATCCGTTACTACTCCATGCAAGTTTACATAGTTCCTCATTCCATTACACAATAGCTTGATAAAATCAGCAGGAACTTTCCTTTGGGGTCCTTCGGCTACAAAAAAGAAATGGCACGCACTCAATTGGAAAACTATCACCCAGCCTAAAGCCCATGGTGGTCTTGGTATCCGACAATTGATGGAGGCAAACTAGGCTATGTTCATGAATCTCATTTGGGGATTATGGAAATTCCCTAACTATCTACGGGATAAAAATAGTAAAGATAAATACCATCCACAGGAAACCATCTGGGAAGTAAACCAAAAGAAAATAGTTTGCTTTTTTGGAAACACATTTTATGCACTTGTGACACCATTGCCAAAGTCATCCAATGGCGTGTGGGAAGTGGGGCTGACATATCTCTCTGGTACCACCACTGGGTCGGGGGGAAATTCCTAAAGAGTTATTTATGGGCCCTTCTAACAGGATAATGACAACTAGATTTGCGACTTCGAAATTAATAAAGATTGGGATATTGATAAACTCAAAATTTGACTGCCCATCAAGATCATAAAACTCTATTGTTGCGATACCCATCCTAGTGTGCCATGAGAAACAAAATACCATGACTCATTCACATCTGAGGATGATTGGACCTAGACATGGAAGGCTTACTGCCCTCCTAGACTCCTGAGTTTTTTTTTAAAATGCACTCACGACGCTCTCCCTGTATGTGTAAAACTCTACTGGGTTCTTAAGAAAACCTACCCACATGGATGCGGACAACTGGAGACGATAAATCTCAGCCTTTGTAGCTACCCAGTAATTAAAGAGATCTAAAAAGTTATAAAGCACATATCACCTTATGCCGATGACCAAATTCTCCCTTTCAAAGACTGGTGCAAACCAAATGCTGCTAGACACATGAATGCACCCCCCTCCCCCATACCCTCTGGCACACCCTATCCCCCTTCCTTCGTGAGACCATATGGAAATATCTTAACCAACTTTTGATTCCCAACATAACTTTCCCCGTAAATTCTGAGATCATCAAGGAACACCTATATTTTTTCTTCATCAATCACACTCACCACCACGATTAAGTTGGACACCGCCACTTACGAATTGCCTAAAACTTAACACAGACAGGAGCGCCAACCAAAATTCCAATCAAAGTGGCACGACTACTCTAATTCGGGACCATTAGGGAAGCTTGGTGACAAGTTGTACCCGACAACTTTATTTCGGTGATACTCATACCGCTGAATGGTGGGCAGTTAGGGATGGCCTCCTTTTCGCTCGGAATAACAATCTTAGAAGCGTTATACCTGAAAACTTAATCAAAATATTACTGTTAGTCATATATACTGAGAGACAAACTTTTGTACGACTTCATGGCCTAGTAGGTAGGAAATCATACACAAAAAAAATTCATGGTCATCGGTTCAATTCCAATAGGCGACTTTTCTCTATTTATGTCATTCAATTTTTACATGATTTAAATGTTCTTTTGAAATCAACAATTATTAAGAAAACTTCTTCCTCTTTTTTCAAAAGTCATTGATTTATGATGTTATAGGAACTTCCAACTATGGCATGAAAGGGATCCTTTTCCTTTTCTATATAGAATATAAAGGTCTGGATATTTATTCAATTCATCTCATTATTCTTTATAGTATTTGTACTAGTATAATATTTGAGTAAACTTTGCTTCATTTATCATTTCATTACTTGCACTTAAGATAACGACTTGGGGCATGATCAGCGACCCTTTGGAGCAAAGAGTTGGCGGAAAAGGGGGAACTCTATGTAAAGTTTCCTCCCGTGATATGAGTTACCACTTCATGATCACTTATACTGTCCCAAACATCTGATGACTTTTTTGCATGACCTCCTGTACCTTGATAGTAGTGGGAGGGTCACCCCACGTTGTATGACACAAACTCTTGTTTAAGTAAATAAAATATCTCCAGTTGCCCAAAAAAAAGATTATTTTGGAGAGAACTCTACCACTTAATTCGTTAGGTGATATATTTTATATACATGAAATGTGTAAATTTATAATATATTTAAGAATACAAGAGATCAGGAATACAGATTATGAAAGTGAGAGAGAATTTACAAATGAGATAAGCAACACAATTGTCTAACCGAAAGGGTGCTCTACTTTCTTCAGATTAATGATAAAATTGTCCCCCAAGGTTTACATGTATTTGCACTTCGGTTCCCGTGTTTATAAATTTTTCAATATTGTTTCTTGAGGTTGACAAAATCATTACAAATTAATAGCTCCAAATTAATATTGAATGGCTGTCAATTTTGGACGTTAAGTCTGCATGTGCGGTGCACATGCCATTTTTGCATGGAAAGATTTTTCATTTTCCTACCCCATCTCCCTTTTGTCTCTCTGTTGCATCTAGTCATGTTTGGCAGCTTGTCCAGCCCATTGTTGGCTACTACACCCTTTAGCAGGAAAGTGTTGGTGTTGGGTCGACTCACCAATGCGGCTTACTTTACCCCCACCAGTCATATCCATGTCCAGTGCCGCCCCATCAGTTGTTTCCGCCGAAGCAAACAACGCCACTACCGCGAGCACCACAATCACCAACACTGCCACCGCGAGGGAAAAATGGCCACACCATGTCAAAGAAACAAAACCTAATGAACAAGAAAAGACCGACATTGATAGCGGAACTTTAGAAATTAGCGACACTATTATCAAGTAGAAGAGACAAATTAAACATCAAAAGGATGAAACCATGAAGATAAGGCTTTTCTGTTGAATTGGCATGATTTGAATCAGAGGGACCTGTTATGGCAAAGAATTAACAGAAATTGCGATGGAGATGGTAATATTAGGGCTTATGCTGTGTGGGTGTTTGAAGTAATGCTACAACAAACTAGGGTTCAGGCTTATGGCCAGACCTATTCGAACGGGCCTCCGTCCAGGCCTACCAGGAGCTCAGCCCTGCCCACCCCGATGGCTTGGCATCTGATTTCTCCTCTTTAATCCCCAACTTGGCGCTCAAATTGGTGATCCTCGACTGATGGCAAAAGGCAACGAGCAACTGAGGTTCCGGAGAGAGAATTTCTAGAAGGAGTGGCAGAGAAGACTACGATAAAATTGGTAGCGGAAATGACCAATCTATCCATGCCAAAATGGCATGTGTTATGTACATGTGAATTTAACATCCGAAATTGAACATCCATCCAATTTTGGAGTTGTTTACAATGGTTTTATCAACATCAAGGAAGAGTATTGCAAAAGTTGTAAACACGGAGAGCGAAATGCAAACACGTGTAAACCTCAAGGAACAGTTTTGTCATTAACCCACTTTTTTGGGTTAAAGTAACTTGAATTGCCAAATTGAGTATAGTAATTTTTTACAATCAAACTCGCCTTAGCTTGAAGTTCAAGATCGAGAAGTTGAAAAAAGTTGTAAAAAATTACTATAATTAGGTTCCTTTCGATCAATAGGAATTAGTGTTGATGTCAATTGTTTGCCAGCGTAAGCACATGATGAACCTCATTATCGACACACTAAATACTCCCCAAAACTTGTTCTTTGTAATAATTGAGGAGAATAAAGAAGTGGAGATTGTTCATAGGGAGGGGGGACAAACTATTATGTGCATGAGCATCGATGCTTGTAGACTTGGCTAAGAGATGTAAAGCTAATATATATATATGGAGACAAAATTATAGAGGACAAGACTATTTTCACTCTCTAATATGTTATATAATCCTTCAGTTGACGCTAAAAGATTAATAATCGTAATGAAAGTTCACTTTTTAGTGGAGAGAGATAGAGAGAGAAAGAGAGCATATAAAAGGGGTGACAATAACATTTTCAGTTACAAATCAATCAAATGTCTCTGATTGCCACCATAGTTAACTTTTCCTTTTCTGAAACCAAAGGCTAGCACGGCGTAGCTTGAAATAATCTATAGCAAATTTGACATTTTTCCCGCACGTGTTTACGATATTCGTAGATGATTTCTTAGTACTTGTTATTTATCTTTATTTCCTTGGAGCTGGGGTGTGATAGGATCCGCTTTTTATCAACACTTCACTTTGTTTGTTCAAAATAAAGAGCTAGGGTTTATGTACTCTTCGTTTTTTTTCCTCTAAATACGCAACGCAACACGTGCAAAGGAGTACTTATTCCTAAAGAGGGCCTCGTCTACAAATTATTATTTCTTTCATAGAATATTATATACTTGTAACCATGACTGCAATCAGACTTTAGTTTATCAACCCAAAAAGAAAAAAACCAAAGAAGTAAGATTTGTGCCAAATTTTTCTTCGGTGGTCTTAGGCTTTTCTCTACCAATCCATTTCCTAATCGTCATCCTCTTTTTCCAGTATACTGCTCTTTTTATGTCGCTATAAACATTTTCACTGATGTAATGCTGAAATCAAGAATAACTAGGATAAAATCCTAGGAAAATTAGGAAATTAGGGGTTTTGGGATTAAATATTTGGGGAAGGTGGGATTCTTTTGAAAAATTAATAAACAGTGGGGTGACTTTTCAAAATTTATGAACAAGAGGTAAATTTTAAAAAGGAGATTTCCCTCCAAAATTTCTTCTGCTCCTAAATCCAACCTCCCCCCCCCCCCCCGATGTACCTACGCCTCTTTGGCCCCCAACATCCCCTCAAGAAACACCCACACCCTCGAGACACTTTTGGATCCTTTATCATATCTAGGCGTGGATAAATTTCAATATCTATGTGTATTGTATCCCACCATATTCATGCCAGGCAAATCTTTGAGTGCTCTGATATAAGCTCTTTCCTTAGGCAAAGTTAGTATTGCAATAGTTGCAAAAGGGTTAACAACTGAATACAAACACAAACTAATAAGCATTTTCACATAACCGTACTTGCATTCTTGCATAACACAATTTGTATCAAGTAAGCGATGTTAATACCCGATTAGCTTACCAACAAGAGCGCTGCGTTTTGTGTTTATTGCCCTACAAGAGAATTAACTTCTTGAGTGTTGCAAGAGAATATCAACGTCCTTCCACCAGTACCATAACTTAATTTGGTTTGGGTTTCTTAAAGCTTGTCTTCATTTGCGAACAGGCAGAATGTTGGAACACTACAATGCCATCACATATAGAAGTCGCGGCCAAATGTAATATTTTCAATCCGTCACGATATGCAACAGTACTAGAGAAACTTTTGGATCCTTTATATGGATGAATTTCAAATTTTATGTTTATTGTACTCCACCATGTTTACACCAGGTAAATATTTGGGTCCTCTGATATAAGCTATTCCCTTAGGCAAAGTTACTATTGCATTCGTTAAAAGAGAATTAACAACTAAATATCTGGACAAACTAACAACCATTTTCGTATAACTGTAGTTGCATTCTTGCAGAAAAAAACCTATATCAACTAAACCATGTTTATTAGCTAAAGAACAAAAGCGTTGTGTTTTGTGTTTGTTACGAGAGAATCAAATTTCTGAGCGTTGCAGGAGAAAACGTGGGTGTCGATGTATCTCAAGGAGGTGTTGGAACGTAGGTATAACAGGCGCGGGGGGGGGGGTGGTGGACACCTCTCATTCTCTGGCCACCACCATGACCTACCACCACCACCTTCAACTAACCTGCCCCAGCAACACTGTAATAAATTCCATTGTCACAAATAAAAAAAACCCACTACTCCTTCCTTATCACTACATCAGCTCTGCTACCGCTACACCACCACTACTACAATCGTTGCCGCCATCTACTACAACCATAAGAGTAAATGCCACAGTAAAATCCAATGCCACCACCATCATACCCATCAATGTGGCAGCCAACCCATCAACAAACCCACAGGCCAATCCATAACACAACCCTTGATTGTCCCAAGATCCGGCATCAATTCTACACACTTTTAAGATCCATAATCGTGAGTGCCAACAAAAGTAATTGTGCTTTGTTGAGGAGGTAGCAATTGATGGTGGTCGTGGTGGTTGGAGAAGATTTTGTGGAGGTGGTGACTTGAGGACTAGGGGTTGGCACTGGATGGTAACAGGGGAGAGGTTCTGTAACTGGGTGGCTCTGGTGTGGTGGTGCCTGGTGGCACACGGAGGAGGGTGGTAGAGTTGGTTGGCGGTGGAAATCTCGTATTGGAAGGGAGGGGAAGCTCTGCGACGGGGTGGGGGGCAGGGGTCAACGATTTTGGGGGGAGGGTTAATTTGGGAAGACCAAAATAGTTGGTCTCAAACACCCCCCCCCCCCCCCCAAAGCCTACCCCTTGTTCTGAAATTTTGAAAAGTCACCCCACTTTTTTTTAAGTTTTCAAAAGAATCCCACGTTCTACAAATATTTAACCAAAGTCCCTCATTTCCTAATTTTCCCTAAAATCCTTGTTGTCTAGTAGAACACAGGATCCTTCATATTTGCAAAAAAGAAGTTTGGTGGAAACATAAAGTCTAGCGTCACCGCGTTAACTGTCGGAATCAGGGAGTTCTTTTGTTGAAGTTGTAACTTCAGGTCTCCAAAAAAAAGTGTGTCACTGTATCCTACAATAAAGTAAGGTAACAAGACCCAAAAAAAAAAAAAAGGAGTCAAATGTACGTATTGCCATCAGCATAAACTAATCAGAGCAGGTTCCCAAAGAATAATTCAGGTATAATAGTAGCACGTTAGCTTAAACGAACATTTAGCAAAATTTTACAGAGCAAATGTAATGCTATTATGACCCTCCAAAAAGTCAAGTGACAGTGACTCTCCAGTGCATAACATCTCCATGCTTTCGGCATAATCGGAGGCATAATCAAAGGAAAAAATGTCAAAAGAAAATGTGACGGTGATTAGAATGTTTGCATGAATTGCTCAGACATTTTTTGATCTTTGGGTTGACTTGAACCGTAGCGTGCACGACGATGGTAACTAGAATGGTTCATAAGCCAATCGCTTTAATGCACTTATGTTGTAAAATATATTACAACATAAATAAGTTAGGGGAGTTTCACCTCGTACTCAATTCATTAACTAAGGATTACACTAATATGTTTGTAGTTAGCAAAAATAAATACAGGGCAATATTCTTCATGCCAATTGTCTTAGAGAATCCATGTTAAGCAATCATGTTTTGTCTAAGCAACTTTCACGAAAGCTAGCACATAACCAAGACAGGATAATCAACTTGTCGTTGGACGCATGCACCGAACAGTCCAGTCGTACTCGGTTTAGCTAGACTAGTTGGCATATACTGTATATGGTCTCCGCTTCCTTCACCAACAACTCAATTAAACATACGACTGACAACATATATAAACTCGAGAGAGTAGATCCAGAGAAATTGGAACTGTAGACTCGTTTTCATTGGCGAGAAGCCAACTTTTTATGCTGATAAATTGGTGAAGACTCGGGGTCCGAGATCTTTGGAACGGGTCATTATTAGCTTCCTTTCCCCAAGTTTGCCGGGTGACTTAGCGAAACATACTGGTGGCATCTAGCATCAGTTTCTTAGCTCTTTCGTGCACATTGTTGCGTACAATAAAAAAAAAAAACTTACGAATTCGAGAGTAATATTAGCAAATATTTGGTTAGATTTGACTTGGTGTCTGCTTTATCCAAAGCGAATTTATCTAACCTGACATTGGTTGGAAGACATACAAATCAGGCAGTTTAGTTTAGGCATTTCCACAGAGTTTAGGTGTATGAGAATTCAATTTGCACATCTGCATTCCCTCCTCTTCATTTCTTATTTGGTTCTCAGGTAGGTATGAAATTGCATTGAATTAGATAGTCGTGAGTTTTCCAACATAACTCAACAGCTACTTCCAACATGGCATGGATGTCTCAATTTGATCTGATGTAACTAAATGCTTCCTATATCTTCGTAACTCTCATGGTCCTTTTCAGTACGTTTGAGCAACATAATATCTCAAGGCTGGGTTTCATAATTAAGCATAACTATGGCTATGGTAGCGAGTGGGTGTGATTGTGAGTGTGGAGCATCCCATCTCAATTGGGATAATAATTTTTCTTTGATCTTTTGAGGGACTGATATGAACCAGGGACCCAAGACGTATTAACTTAAAGTTTTTAATTTGAGTTGAACTCTAAGGTGGGAATTAGTTTTTTCGCCCAGTCTCTCCAGCTCTTTAGCGATTGGTATCAGAGGCCATGATGACAACCAGAGCTAAGCACTCTCCGAGCGTTTCGTACTGCACGAGTCCATCACTGCTGTGCTGGTGTTTGTTTTTTGTGGTCCTTGCGGAGAATGTTGCACGTTTGGTCTTAGCATTGCTGTGAGTTTGACCAGTTTGTAGCGTCACTGGTGATCAATTTATGACGTTAAGTTCTTGCAAAAGTATTTGGCTTGGTAGCGAGAACGTAGAAATTTACACTCAAGGGGGAGCTTCTAGTTGGTCATGTAGGATTTCGCGTGCTAAGCGGAAGATTTGATAAGAATAAGTAACTTTTAGAGTCAATATATACAAAAAAGACCCAAGACCAATTAACTTAAACTTTTAGCTCAAGTCGAGCTCCATAATGAGTGTTATTCCCTATTGGTTATCACCTTTCATACCCTAGTTGGAAATCTTGTGTGTTTCCATCTAACTGATTTAATTACTGATGCCTTTGGCCTATGTCGAAATTTAAACCTGTGATATTGTTACTTGCTCATTAATGACTCGTTACCCTTTTTCTGTCCATTTATGTGGTTGATTTTGATTCCTAATCTGTTTTGAAGAATGGCTAGACAAACCCGTGCAAGCAATGATCGTTCAAGGACGTATTGGACTCCAACAATGGACCATTTCGTCGATGTTATGTAAGAGCGTATGCAAAGAGGAATAGGATTAGCCAGATATGCTTGCCGTGTTCAATGAAGAGTCTCTCGCGCTTGAGTTCAATTTAAATACCGAAAGTAGCATTGATCACTTAGAGCCTTTTTGGAATTGATTCTGATAAGCAGATTTCAGCTTAAATCATCCGTTTTCAAAATCAGATTTAATTTACTTTTAAACATAATCAGTTTGTTGTTTGGCAAATGAGTTATAAATTAGTTTAAAGTTATAAAAAAATATATATTTGAATAAAAAGTGCTCAAATCAGTTCCACTATAACAAATGACCATGAAGACACTTAATAAATAAATTCTAATGTCCATTTAAAAAGGTAATGTTTACATAAGTAGCTTTTTCTGGAATTTATTTTATTTACCCAAAATGCCATTTATATTTTGGGGCATATTTTTACCGGACATGCCATAGTGGAGAAGGGATTATGATATTAAGATCTTTAAGAAGATGGATTTGCTAGCGTGCCATAAGTGGGAAATGCTTTCGCAATCAACCCCTTTTTGTTTAATATTTTTTCTATTTCAAGTGACAAAAACTATGATAGAACATTTTCACAACAAATTAAAGCGTCACTTTTTGCATTTGCTAGCTTAAGATAGAGCAGAGTATCTCAAATTTCGTAAACTAAAGAAAGGTGAGGGGAAAAGTGATATTCATCGGATGAATTAACTTATACTTGGGACTCTTTTTTATATAAGTTTAATTTTTTTATTTGGAGCAAGGAATTTCATGGTAAGCTGGGAAAGTCAAGCTGGTGGCAAAAAAAGCAGATCAGCTAATCAAAGTCGCTTTACGTAGTCACAAAATGTCACCCACCCACTAGCTCATGTAACTTCACTTTTAATTAAGGCACTTTCACGTGACCACAAATTCATGGTCCATAGCCAGTTGGAGGCCACACCGAGTCCTGCTTTCTGCCCAATGGCTCATGTGACTTCAATTTCAGAAAGCATTCTCACGGGCATGCGCCTCGCTTATCTTGCTTGGACCATCAATCTATTTTCACATCTTCATGTACTTGTTGACATCTGTTTTAACGTTATAAGAAATGCGTCTCTTTTAACTGTAATAATAGCACTTTTGGCAGTGGAGCTGATCGTAGAAAACCATGACAGGGCGTTAACGACTTGCCACATTTATTCTCCCTATTGCAGACGTGAGTAAATCATATATTTGATGCCGTCCGAATTATAAAATTTTGGTAGCATTTGACAGAGTTTGCAGTTTTCATTTTTTTTTATTTTTCAAAAAACTGAAAAACTAAAAACTTTTGACAAATATTACAAAAAATGTGTGAAAAATCAAATAGTCAAAAACAACAATTCAAATATCTTATATGTCTTACAAGTTTCAACGATTGAAACGCATAACATTTTGCAAATCTAAACAATAATTCAACCTCTTCTATCCTAAATCTTTCTAGCAATATGGTCTCTAACTACCCTCATTCTCTGTTGTTGTTGAGGATTGCTTATATCCATTCAGATTTGATCTTGTAAATTGGTCACCGTGCCTTCAAAAGAAAACAAATTCGGTATGGCCCCCTCAAGATCAAACTCTCACGGTCCTCCAATATCTTTCTCCCATAGAAAAGAGCAAGTATAATGCAACATATTCAATAAAATGCAACATATTCAATAAAATCCAAAAAAACAAGACCTTGTTACAGATTACCAATCTTATAAAAAAAATACTGTAAAAAAGGAAATGGCAAAATATGGCCTGTAGGCATCAAGGATCCGTTGTGAGGGTACAAAAATGTTGTTATAACTCCTATAGTGCAAGCACAACATTAGGGATGGCAAATGAAGAGGGTCAGATGCGGATCTTAAAAGATCCGTACCCGCCCTGCTATCCCTGAAACCCCACCCTAGCCCGCACCAGGTTATATAATTTCAATATCATATCCGATCCTAAAATACTTTAGAAAATCCGTCCCCACCCCGTCCCTTCCTTAAGCCCTCGAATTCCATCCAAACCCACCTCGACCTGCCTCGCTTGTTTTGGTAGAACTGCTTTTTGACCATGTATTTCAAAACTTTGCACTACGAAACTGTATCAAAAGAAATAAAATAGACAAATATCAAATTAATGTCCAAAATCCTAAAGGTGGGATTAATTGATTAGATTACATCACAATTGAATAAATTACACCAAAATTCAAATAGATTACACCACATTTACGGAATAGTTTAACTTCAATACAAAAGCCCCAAAGTAATGACTTAAAAGTAGCAAATATTGATACAAATGCAACAAGTATCACAACAACTTTCAAAGCAAACTAGTCTAGCTGATCTTCACTCCAAATACAAATGCAGTCAATGTTCACTGTAAAAAGTTAAAAGAAAAAAAATTGACATTAAAATAAATAGATAAAAGAAGATAAAGAGTCAAATTAAAATGAAGTACAAATTGCATAAAAAATCGTACACCCGTAACACATGAGTTGTCATCATCTTTATCATCATAAATTATTACATATTCATTATATGCTAGATTAGATACACCTATAACACAATAATATAAATTTACAAGTGCATGTCATAATTCAATATATAGTTAAATTTAACTCCACAAATGAAATCAAGAACGAGTTACCTTTCATTTCAGCAGCCCATAACTAGTCTTGAGCACACATTAACGCTTCCAATGCCTTTGGATGAAGCCTACTACGGTGAGGACTCACTAACCTACCACTTGTGCTAAAAGATGCCTACGATGCGACTGTAGATATGGGAATAGCAAGAATATACTTGGCCATCAGCTGTAATTTCATGTGTTGACGGAAGAGAACTCTGATCCTCCAGTGCTAATGTATGAGAACTCTGATCCTCCGGTGTGGCTCTAGGGGTTTGCACCGGAATCGATGCAACCAGAGAAGACGTAATTTCAGTAGAAGACATGATTTTATATTTTTATTTGTGTACTCATTCAAACACAAAGAAAACTTCATCGAAAACGTGCAACTACTAGATATTTCACTGAAATAACTAAAATTACGTAAATTATGCACATTTGTTTCCTCGTATATCACATAAGAATTCAACTGGGTGGAATTATATGATTACTTTTCTCTTTTAGTATGTTGATTTTCTTTTTAGTTATATTATCGTACTTCTTAGGAAGTTGATCATAGACTTCCATTTCACATAAGCATTTGAAATAGGCAACCAATTTTATCTTTAGAGGATATACATATTCCCTAGCAATAAACATTGCAATTACATCCATTGTTTAGGGAAAGAAGAACAAAGCCAGAAATTTGTTGACCTAAACTGTCTCTTTGCTGCAGCTGGAAGCATGTATGCATTCCGAATGGTCTTCCATTACCGCACTTTAAACAGGAAGTAAGCCTTCCTAACTACTTTCTTACGGTGCCAGTTTAGGAAGAATCTGTTCATGCAATTTAAATTTTTATTCTTGTCAGAGATTGACCTACTTCTTGATGGTGTACAACATTCTTCACTTTCATATATTTGACCTTTTGAGCTTATTGAAGTCCTATTTACATGTCAAACCGCAATGAATCAGAATGTAGTCGTTAACAATAGTGTAACTATCAGGGCTATAAATCTAAGACAACCCATGATACAATCATCATTAATTTGGGGCAAAGCAAAGGGATTTTAGCGGTCTACTCAACAATTAATGTCTATTTTGAGTTCTTGCTAAAGATATTTTCACCGATTGCCAACGCACACCCCAGTCTATCTCAAATAACAAAAGAAAGTAAGCGCATTTCAATGAAAAAAAAACTCTAAGCTAGGGGCCATTATACACTTAGTCAGTTGCTTCGGTAACAAAGTTAGTTCAAACAAAACAAACCAAAACAAAACAATGATTATCGATTCCAACAATAAATCACGACTAAAGCAGTGGTAGATCTGGGAGACGGAGGCAATGGACAAAAGACATACTCGGTGTAGAGACAGATTTGCCGGAGAAAGAAGATGGAGGCGGCAGCGGCGACGGCGACGCGAGATGGAGGCAAATTAACTGGGCATAGCGTCTGTTGGAGAGGACTTTAATCGACTGAAAAGGTACATGAAAAGAAGAACCATACTTTTATAGGTTGTAGCTACACCGGAGAAAGGAGATGGAGGCAGTGGACGATGGAGGCAAGGCGGTAGGCCGGTGGCAGAGGCAGGTGGAGGCAAGGCGGTAGGTCAGTGGCGGAGCCATAATTTTTTTTTTTTTTTGAAGGTAGGCACCAAAATCTCAATCTAAAATTAACAATCCCACTAATAGCAATTTCTAAATTCTATCAATTCCTAATTGTAAATTGCATGTTCTAAAACCCAATTGTCCATCCTAAATTGATACAAAAAATGAAGGGTTCCGAGAAGTAGAAAATTTAAGAATTAATCATTGGATCTTCCCTTACTTTTACGGACTGCCATAACCATTTGTGTCATCGTCGAGAAATTGACCTGGCAACTGCCGTCCATGAGCGTTGTTGTCGTTGCCTGTGAATCGGCTCTACATCTTGCCTGAGCACGTGAGGCCATGACGTTTGGGCTTTGGGTGCCGGGTGCCGTGACTTGTAAGCCCGTGACCTACCGGAACTGGACCGGCAAGTGGAGACAGTGGCATTGGCCGTTGAGGGTATGCCGTCACGAGGTAAGGCCGGGTGCGGTGAGGGAACTGACGAGGAAGCGGTGTTGTGCTGTCTGCATATGTGCCTTTAAGGCTTTGAAAGTACTGAGGCTTTGGAAACCGTAGAGAGTGAAAACAAAAATTATTTTTTGTGTTGACTAAGTCTTTTATTTGTGTAAGTTTAGCATTTTAAATGAGTAAAAGGATATCTTTTTTAACCAT
The DNA here is from genome assembly GCA_033070095.1 of Escallonia herrerae. NCBI lineage: Eukaryota > Viridiplantae > Streptophyta > Magnoliopsida > Escalloniales > Escalloniaceae > Escallonia > Escallonia herrerae. Next base: position 263,472 of record JAVXUP010000112.1, read on the forward strand.
CCTTGAAATTTTTAGATTCATTAACATGTAACTGACCACAAATACATCTCATTTAAGTATTTTTCAAATTTTTAGGTGGGTACTTTTACCATTCGAGATAAAATATATCATATTTAGGGCAAAAAAATCTAGAAAAGCAGATGGGCATCGGCCCACCAGTGCCCCTACTCCCTCCGCCACTGCGGTGGACCGTGGAGTTGTGAAAAATAATGGGAGTGGAGGCAATGGAGTTGAGCAGCGGCTGTGGAGTTCAGCAGACGAAGGAAAGGAAAGCCAACCCTAATTTCTAGATGGTTTATATACTATTGAACAAAAACTCCCATCTTTTGTTGCTAGTGAGGCTCAAAGACTCGACCTCATTAAAGATGCCTCTCCAAAATGCATGAAAACGAGTTTTAAAAACCAGAGAAAACTAGAAATCTGTATTTTTGAAATTGGCCTAGATTCCAAAACCCTTGGCTATTTTTTAAAAACCAAAACAGAATCAGACACTCCAAAAAAGAATTGGGCTTTTCAAAACTTTGCAAACTGGGCCAAAAAGACTTAAAACAAAAAAGGTATCAAACGTGCATTAATCTATTGAATTTTGTTTGTGATGGAGATCAAGGAAACTACTAGATTTCTCACCACAGGATTTCAAATCCATCAAGGACTGTGCAGGCTTGAAATGTCAAGGAGGAGATTTTATTCATGCTAATACTTAAAAAAAAACAATTAAAAATCTTATCCATGCTAATAATTGTTGTCTTAAGCATATCCTTTACTGACACTGCTAGCTTATAGACTGTAGTTGCACTTGTGATAACAAGTTGAACATCAAGAGTGGTCTTTATTAGTTTCCAAATTTACAATCAAGAAAAGATCTCTTATTGTACCAAAAAAGAAAATATCTCTTATTTTATAACTTCTATGTGATGTCTACTTTTGTAGAAGACTAATAAGAGCCGCTGCATGCTTTTGTTCGCCCTTGTCAGGCCCACATGTGTGGAGACATTTAATGGTGAAACGGGCGGGCATCACACTGATTTCGATTCTCTGCTATAACTAGGATTACAGCAGACATGATGTAACACTAGTTACAACCCGCAGATTTGTGATAATGTGTCTTGGATTAAAAAAATCGGGAATATGTGGGAGTCCCACATCAATTATTCAGAGAAGGTTACAACTTAGTCTTAAGTATATAAGTCTTGTCTGACATTGGTTATTGAGAGAAAGTCACTACTTATCTCTAAGTAAATATATATTGTCTTGTATTGTATTTTAAAGACAAGAGCTAAGAGCCATTCTTTGAGAGGATTTGTTGAGAGAGAGACTAAGATCTATAATCTGCAGTGACAAGCATAGTTAAATCGCTGCTACCACCGTGGAGTAGGCTTTCACCGAACCACGTAAATCTTGTGTCTTGTGTGCCTTTATTTTTTGTTATTCTTTTCTTTATTGTTTGGTGATAAATCTACTATATTCTTTAACAAGTGGTATCAGAACTGAGGTTCACGGTAGATTGAAAGCACCTTGCAATGGCATCAAATACTTCGACGAAGTATGATTTGGAGCAATTTGATGGATCAAACGATTTCAATTTATGGAGGATGAAGAAGCCTGATGTTCTAATTCAGCAAGGGTTGTTGAAAGCGTTAAAAGGGAAATAAAGGCTTCTTGATACGATGTCTGTTGGTGAAAAAGAAGACATGTTGGAGATAGCCCATAGTGCCATGTTGCTGTGTTTAGCCAAAAAAGTGTTGCGAAGGTTTCTCAGGAAATGAATGCGGCTAGATTGTAGCTGAAATTGGAGAGCTTATACATGGTGAAGTCTCTAACAAATCGTCTGTATTTAAAGCTATACTCTTCAGATGAAAAAGGATACATCGATCAGTGATCATCTTGATGAATATAACAAGGTAATATTAGACCTGCAAATTATTGATATCAAGATTAAGATGAGGATAAAGCTATATTGTTGATGTGGTCTTTACCTCCGTCATATGAACATCTTGTTACTACCTTATTACATGGAAAGGACAATGTCTCCATGGAAAAGGTTGAGGCTGTGATAAATTCTCAGGAATTAAGGAAGAAGGTTTCAAAAAATAGGAGAGAAGAACATGGTGATGGTCTGATGGCTCAAGGCCGAAGTACTAACCTTGCTTGCTCTAAAAATAAAGGAAGATCGAGGTCTCAATCAATGGCCAGAAAATTGAAGTGCTATCATTATCACAAGGAAGGGCATTATAGAAGGATTGTTTAGAGCGTAAAGGAAAGAAAAAGGATAATTTCAAGACAGCTCATGTTGGAGTAGTAGAAGATAATTCTGATGGTGTGGATGTTCTCTCAGTTACTATCAATTTTTCAAATGGAGGGTGGATTCTTGATATTGGTTGCTCCTATCATATGTGTTCTAATAGGGATTGGTTTGTCATTTAATGCTCATTTGATGGTGGTAAAGTTCATATGGGAAACGATGCCGCCTGTAAATTGGTTGGTATAGGTTCAATTTAGATTAGGATGCATGATAATATTATGAGAACTTTGACTGATGTCAGTCATGTTCTAGAGCTGAGGAAAATTTTGGTTTCTTTGGGTACGTTTGATTCCAATGGTTCTGGCCATTGGGTTGCAGGTGGAGTTATGAGGATAATGAAGGGTACTCTTGTTGTGATGAAGGGGTTTAAACAAAATAGTCTCTATTTATTGCAAGGTAGCACAGTTACAGGAGCAGCAGCAACAACTTTATCTTTCGATATAGATTCTGACACTACCAAGCTTTGGCATATGCGTCTTGGGCATACGAGTGAGAGGGGTATGATTGTGCTAAGCAAACAAGGTTTGCTGGGAAGCAACAAAACATGAAAGCTGGATTTTTATAAGCATTGTGTCTTTGGGAAGCAGTGCATGGTGAAATTCAGTTGGGCTGTTCATATCACCAAATGTACGGTTGATTATATCTACTCAAATCTTTAGGGTTATTCCACAGTTCCTTCTAAAGGTGGTGGCAGATATATGTTGACCTTTATTGATGACTTCTCAAGAAAGGTCTGGGTGTACATTCTGAAAAGAAGAGTGATGTCTTTGTCTAGTAGAAGCAGTTTATAATGATGATTAAAAAATTGACCGAGAAAGAAATTAAATGCTTGAGGACTGCATGGAATTCTGCTTGGATAAGTTTACAGAGTTCTGCAAGAATGAAGGCATAGTCAGGCATCGCACTGTTAGAAAAAGGCCATAACAGAATAGGGTTGCAGAACGGATGAATAAGACTCTCTTTGAGAGGGCTCGATGTATGCTTTCAAATGCAAGTATGTCGAAGGAATTTTAGACAGAAGTTGTTAACATAGCTGCATATTTGGTAAATAGTTCTCCATCGACTGCAATTGATTGCAAGACTCTTGAAGAAGTTTGGTCTGGTGAGCATGCTAATTATGAAAATTTGAGGATATTTTGGCTGTCCTGTTTATGCTCATGTTAATGATGGTAAGCATGAGCCGAGAGCAAAGAAGAGAATTTTCTTAGGATATGGAAATGGGGTAAAAGGGTATCGGTTGTGGTGTCTTGATTCTATGTCATCCAGGTTCCTAATTAGCGGAGATGAGACTTTGATGCTTTCGACGAAGGAGGAGTTGATTGATGCAGGGAAAGACCACGGTGCCAAGGAGAAGGTGGAGCTGGGGGTCCGAGCTCCAGATTATTTGACTAAAATTCCAACAGATAAGGAAGATAGTTCTCATTTTACTAAAGAGAATGAAGAACCTCAGGAACAGCAGTATAGCATTGCCAGATTTAGACCGAGAAGAGAAATTTGACCTCCTCAGAAGTATGGATATGCGAATATGGTTGCTTATGCTCTTAGTGTGGCAGAAAGTATTGAGGTTGGAGAGCATGTTACATACAAAGAGGCCATCAAGAGCACGGAATCGGGGCAATGAACAGTATTATGAGTGAGGAGATGGAATCTCTTTACAAGAATCAAACGTGGGAATTGGTGAAACTGCATGTGGGCCAGAAGATTGTTGGTTGCAAATAGGTCTACAAGAAGAAGGAGGGCATTCCTGGAACGTAAGATGCAAGGTATAAAAGCACGCTTGATAGCTAAGTGTTTTACTCAGAGAGAAGGTATTGATTATAATGAAATATTTTCTCCTGTAGTAAAACATACTTCGATAAGAGTATTGCTTGTTATGGTTGTTCTATATGACTTGGAGTTAGAACAGCTGAATGTCAAGACAGCTTTTCTACACGGTGAGTTGGAAGAGCAAATATTCATGCGTCAATCACAGGGGTTCGTGATCCAAGGTAAGGAAGATCATGTTTGCTTGTTAAAGAAATCCTTGTATGGATTAAAGTAATCTCCAAGGCAGTGGTATAACCGGTTCCACACTTTCATGGTAGAGAGACGTTACACCAGGAGTGCCTATGATAGTTATGTGTATCACCAGAGACTCACGGATGGTTCTCATAAATACTTGTTGTTGTATGTTGATTGTTGAAAAATCGATGTGAGATGTCAATGGTTTGAAAGAGCAGTTGAAAAGGGAATTTGAGATGAAAGACTTGGGTGCAACAAAGAGGATATTAGAGATGGAGATTCAAAGGGATCGACCTGCGGGAATTTTGTACTTGTCCCAGAAAAAGTACATTGAGCGAGTATTGCAGCGCTTTGGTATGAAAAACTCTAAACATGTGACTACTTCTTTGGTGGCACACTTCCAGCTTTCAGCAATTAATTCCCCACAGACCCAGAAGAAGGTGGAGCACATGGCATGTGTTCCATATGCTAGTGCAATAGGCAATCTCATGTATGCTATGGTTTGTATGAGGCCCGATATTTCTCATGCTGTCAGTGTGGTTAGCAGGTACATGAATAATCCTGAGAAAGCTCATTGGTAGGATGTGAAGTGGATACTTCAATACCTGAGAGGTACTGCGGATCCTGGTTTAGTCTACCATCAGGGCAGTGATGCGAATGGTTATGTGGATTTAGACTACACTGGAGATTTGGATACAATGAGATCTTTGACAGGTTATGTCTTCATTTTTTTGAGTTGTATGATCAGTTGGAGGGCTACTCTTCAGACTATTGTTGTCTTGTCTACGACAGAAGCTGAGTACATAGTAGCGATCGAAGCAGTGAAGGAAGCTATTTGGTTGAAGGGATTGGTTGGTGACTTGGGTTTGAAGCAGGAGTCTAGCATTGTTTACTGCGGTAGCCAAAGTGTCATGCATCTGACCAAAAATCAGATGTTCCATGAGCGGACCAAGCACATTGATGTCAAGTTTCATTTTATTCGGGATTTGGTTTCTTAGGGTATTGTTATGGTAGAGAAGATCTCCATAATTGAATATCCAGCAGACATGATGACAAAGCATATTCTAGAGATCAAGTGTAAGCACTGCTTAGATTTGATCGGTATCAGCAATATTTGAGGTGCTATCCTAGGGGGCAGATGTGGTAGTAGCAGATGATATTTTTTAGATTATTTGTGGCTTATTTTATCCAAACCAAGGTGGAGATTTGTGATAATGTGTCTTGGATAAAAAAAACTCAGAATGTGTGGAGTCTCACATCGGTTATTCAGAGAAGGTTACAACCTAGTCCTCGGTATATAAGTCTTGTCCCACATTGGTTATTTAGAGAAAGTCACTATTTATCTCTAAGTATATATATGTTGGCTTGTATTATGTTTTAAGGACAATAGAGAAGAGCCATTCTTTGAGAGGGTTTGTTGAGAGAGACTGAGAGCTGTAATCTCCAGTGAGAAACATAGCGAAATCGTTGTTACCACTGTGGAGTAGGCTTTTGCCAAACCACGTAAATCTTACTCTTATTTATTGCTTGGTGAGAACACGTCACCAATTTACTAAAAAGAAGGAGACAGAGGTTACCGCCGTTGCCCGAATCTCTCTCTCTCTCTTCCAAAATTCACCCAGATCTGCCTCTCTCTGTGGATGGAAGAAATTCACCCAGACACTTCCAACATTGTCTTATGGCGACATGGACAGAAATCAGCTCTGAAATTCACCCAAGCATTATCTTTCACTTACCCAGATCTGCCTCTCCTTTTAAAAATTCACCGCCCATCTCTGAAATCAGCTCCCCTACCTTCTTTGTTCCTTCCTTTCAACGGCAACAACTCCACCTTCCGTCATCACTTCTAGCACACTATCACCACCTTTTTTCACATCATCTCGCCATCTCAAACTAGCAAAGCCTCTAGTGTCAAGCCAATTCTACCCATATCCAACCTTCGCCAGAAAGTGATTATTAGAGAGCAAGAAGAGAGTGAAAGAAGCAGCCACCGATTGTATTTTTTTAGAGAAAGAAAGAGAAGGGAGTTTTCTGAGGGAGAGATGGGTTTGAGAGGAAGAGATGGGTTTGAGAGGAAGAGATGGGTTTGAGAGAGGCAGATCTGCTTAACAGCACTCTGTTGTCTGTTAAACCTTCATTTGAGTTTTATTTTTTTTTTGAATTGGTGATGTGACTTAATCTAGGACGTCTGTTTTGATCCGACAGCTGTAACTAGTGTTACATCGTGTATGCTATAACCTTAGTTACATCAGACAATCCAAATCCGCATCGCTCTCTTCCTCTCAATGTTTTTCATTGTCGAATGTTTCTTTCTTGGGTAAGTTATGTTTTTGGTCCTTTAAGTTTAAAGTGACCACTTAAATAGACCTTATTGTTTCATTGGTTACAAGTTGATCCTTTTAACTTATGTCACTCGCTTGTTCCTTCCATCCACAGAGAACCATTAAGTAGTCACATGATTACATATGACCATTCTAAAATGACAAAACGGTCATTTCTTCGGCAGTAACAAATAGGCACAAAAAGAAGTATAAGACATTCGCCATGCGTTGTTAACTTCTCACCCCTTTCCTTTTCCCTGCATGGAAAATTTTCTAGCAACTAAAATTACAAATACTAGAGGCAAAGAGCGATTGAAGGAAAGGACTCTTTTGATCTATTTAGTCTTAAATTCACCGCATTCATATTAGAAGTCACCTCACTTATGGATTTAATTTCATCATACATCGACAGCCTGAGGGTGTTTTTTTGTGCAATTAGGGATTGCTTTGGTGTTGCATGCGTCAAAATTAACTTCTCAATGGTGGTTTTGCTCTGTGGGTTAAAAATCATGGTAGAAATCATTTTCCTCAAAATCATATACTCTTACGATTTAATTTAATTTTCTTGTGTGTGTCTGTGTTTGTGTTTACCTTGATCACTATATCACGATTGTTGCATCCGATAAATGATTATATGGTCATCTTGACATTGATTTGAGTATTTTCTTTCTTGCAATGTAGGATAGTTCAAATGGAGATTTTCAATTAAAATGTAAGGGCGGGGGGGGGGGGGGGAGGTGTTTACATTTGATTCGTTATGAAGTTAAGACGGCAGTCGATGGTGTGCCATAGAGACAAAAGGGAATGGCTCTAACAAGGGAAAACCACAGCAATAGAGTTGCCATTGTGAAAATCCTCCTCACGCATCACCTCCAAGTCTGCAACACCGTCTGCCACCAAATTGACCACCAATCGCTGCCCATTACCACCAACCAATCGCCACTACCACAGGAATCGCCACCACTAATCCAACACAACCATCACCAAAATCACAACCTCACCACTAGATCTGTAACACACCGCCCAATCGTCACTACCAAAGTAATCACCTCCACTTATCCAAAACAACCACCACAATAATCAGGGCACCAATGTATTGTCACCGCCCACTACCAACACCCAATTGCCACTACCATAGTAATCACCACCATCAATCAAACACAACCACCACTGAAATCACAATGCATACTACTAGATTTGTAACAAAGAATGTAATCGTTGTAGTCATTGTTGCTGGAAACCTACCTAAAAACAGGCATGCCAGCCCCCCCCCCCCCCCCACACACACACACACACAAAAACCTATTTGTCCTTGCCACAGTCAAACGTAGTCACTATCGGGCCTATTCGTCGCCGTTGTCAGTTCATCACTCGCCGGGAAGGTGGATGGGAAGAGAGAGCTAGTCAAGTCTTCCCCTCCCCAACGTCTGGCCACTGTCACTCATGAGGAAGGGAAAGATTAGCCATCATCGATCTGGCCATTGTCATTCATCGAGAAATGGGAAGATTAACCGTCGTCGATCTTGGCGTGGATGCTGATGAGAATCAAGGATAGTGTAGAACACTCCAAAGCGACAATTTGCTAGAATATAATTGCATGGTGATACCAAGTTAGCGATGATGACATAGTGTCACTGTTGTAGTGAAGTTCTTCTTGTGTGTAGCAGTGGAATTCGGTGAGGTGATAACACAATATATAAGTTGACTCATATAGTTCTTGAACCAATGTGAGTCAAACAACGAGTTGTGTAGTGTACTCTCTGAGTTGTGTAATCAATTAAGCAAAAAAACTCTTTAACAAAGAAATGTGATTGACCATTTAAACATTAACCCTAAACTTAAAAGACCTAAAATACTATCTATCCTTATTTTTCTGCACTAAACTATTTACTTCATTGACTCAAAAGGCCAAGTTTCATGCTCTCTGATCAATTAATTATGCATAGTACAAGAAAACATTTACATATTCCACTTGTGGAGGGAGAAATAGTACTTGTAGCATAATTATGTCTAGTTACACAACATGACTATACAGACAAGCTTCACATGGATTAGCTCAACTTTCTACAAAATTACAACTCGAATGCCCGCATGAATTCAGGAAGTTTTTCATGTAAATTCAGTAGCAACTACTGCAAATCGAAGAGCTCTCGTCACAGCTTGTAGACCACAAATCACCATGATGTTAACTTCTGCTTCAACCTTCTTGGAATATATAGGTTACGTCGATTCCGCTTTTAGGGAATCTTCTAGAGCGTTGTGACTCATCTCATGGATCTTTAAGGGAAGGATACTCAAACATCGAAAAGAAAAAATCACCGTTTTGATCTTCTCGCATTGTGGCCTTCCCCTCGGGCTTCACCCAACCTTGACTTCAAACCACTCCCCTGCACGATACAAGATCTCTCCTGAACTACATTGCCAGGATCTCGTGAAGGCCATGGCTGGCCCCATTGCCTGATAGGGCTAGGGGAGTCTCTAGCTGACCTTATCCTCGAACTAGACAATATGTGGTCCCTAAGACCCTTCACCGATTTATACCTCTGCATTTCATCGCCGTCACTCTTTCTTTGAGCTTGCTTCTCAAGTTCACGAAATCTCTCCTGATCTTGTCCTCCGCCTGAGTTCTGGAAACTTTCGTTTTCAGTGCCCCATTCAACTCCATCTGACATGCTTCTTAAAAGAGAGGTGTTTTTCCTTGGCACTTTCCCAGGGACAGGAATCCTCCCTTTCATATCGTCATCAATCGGAACGCTCCTAGAATCACCACCAGCCACAGAGGCATGCGTCCACTTAAACTTGTTATTGTCCTCCATGTTCAGTTCTATGGAGTGAAGATCACTTTCTGCCGAGTCTTCTTCACACTCTACGGCTACGAAGTCCTCCACTTCTCCATCGTCTTCTTTTTCATCGTTCTGTTGGGAGCCAAATCCCTTTTTACTCAAGTAGTTTGCAATCTCTTCATCATTCCCTAGCTTTAGAGAACCACATCCCTTTTTCTTACCTTTCTTGGGTCTTAGGAAAGCTTCAAGTTGATTCCTCAGCTTGTCAACAACTCCATTTTTCTCCTCAAAATGGTGCCTAGCCTCTGAAAGTTTCATTTGAACTCTCTCCTCTCGCAACTTATCAGCAACCTGAAGCATCTCTCTCTCTCTCTCAACCTCTTCATGAACTTTTGCCGACTCTCTCTTTAACTCTTCCACGTGAGCTCTATCGTCACCAATATCCGAAGCTAATTCATCACACACTTGTTCCATTATCTCCCTTGCTCTCTTCTCGCTCTGAAGTTCTTTTACAGCTTTCATGAATGATGCTTTTGTCTCTGCAAGTTCGCTGCCAAGTTTCTTGTTCAAGCTCTCAAACCGACGCCTCAGCTTCCTTTCCACCTCCAGTTCACCAGCAATCGACTCAACAGCAGCCTCAACCACTTCATGCTCTTTACTTTTCCATGCTGCCTTCTCTTCCGCGAAACACTTAAGAAGACAACTGATTTCATCTTTCTCCGAGCGCTGTTCTTTAATTAGCTGATTTACCTGTAGGCGAGCCCTCTCAAGTTCAGCATGCAAGGCCGAGATAAGAGACATGCTGGAGGAAGGAGGATCATTATGAGCCCAAATACGGTTGATAATTTTCAGCAACTCCTTGGATGTGGTCAGACCATTGCTAACATCCTTCAAACGACTCCTGGAACCAGCCACGCAGCCACTTTGGGTCTCTGCTCGAGATCTAGTCTCAATCTGCAATAGAAGGATATCTTAAATGCACTAGCAATATTTTCAAAGTAACATAATGCACACTTAATCCTTGGAAGGCTCGAGAAAATGAGTCAAACTTTTCAGTAGTTATCCAGATGTTGATAAGAAAAAGCAAGATATCGGGGGGGGGGGGGGGGGGGGGGGTTGCAAAGATCACTTCTACCTGGAGCAGGATCCTACTCTCCAGTCACAACAACCAACCCACCCCCCCCCCCCCCCACCCCAAAAAAAAAAAAAAAAAAACCCCACCCCAAAAACACCATGAAGTGAACCGTTTTTCTATCCAGAATTTTCTTCCCCTATTCTTTACTACTGGCCCCTCTTTGCATTTTCCAGTCTACCCCTGCAGACCTGCTTAGGGCACTACCAAATTTCTATCTCACTTTCTTGTTGCCTCCACTGCTTCCCCCATGATCAACGTCTACCCACTACAATCAGCCACCATTGAACACCCCTCCGGCCAATTGCATCCAAGATCGACATACCATGAGGAATCCCAGATTTCACATGGACAGCCACCTTCTCTTTCACTAACATAGATATACATATGAAGATACACACACACACTTAAACATCTAATTTTGGTCTTTCATAGTCATGTGCTTGTGACATTAAGTCCATACTTATATCTAAAGTCAATATTGATCAGAACATATGACTATAGTATCTACCAGGTTTTCTTATGAGCCAAAAATACGAGTTGCTATTGTTTTGCATTAACACATTCGATTTACTTTGACATCTGGAGTTCAACCAAAGCCAATTGGGAAAACTTATTATCAAGGGGTTCAGTACCCACTAATGCTCTGTAAATCAAGGAGAGAAATTTTAATGTTGTATAAAATATAAATATGAAAAATGAACTGGAATCTCCTTGTAAGTGTACAAAATACGATATCCACGTAGCATCTATATATCCAAACGAAGCCCAGTGGAAGTACAGATTGAGTTTTTGGAGTGAGAAAGAGATCAGTACAGAAAAGTCATTGCAAGGGACAGTAATAGAGAAAGAAGTGGGTCTGGGATGGTGGCCATAAGAAAACTCTAGGTTGGTGGTGTTGGCTATGGTAGAAATGGTTGTTGTGGCAACAAGGAGGGAGGAAAATGACTGTGGTGGCAAGCTGGGTGGGGGGATTGATGGGATTTTGAGGATGCTTCATTAACTGACTATTTCAAGTGCTCATGTACAGAAATAACGTCAATATGGGACAAAGAATCAAGAGAAACTAAAGAATGAACAAAGGGCAAGAAACCAACAGCTTTATGAATAAAACAACTTTTTCCTAACCTCCATTAAACTGGCACTGCTTTGAGAGTCAAAAACTCCTACATTATGCTCGGGAAGCCTAACCCTCTGAGATACCAGCGATGTTCTCCTCTGATAGTGACTACCTGTTCCCGATCGATCCATCCTCTGCAAAAAAAAAAAAAAGAAAGAAAGAAAATCAACATGAAAACTGTTTCTGAATAATTTTTCCAAACTGGGAGTTTAATGTAACTTGAGAAAGTTAATGATCCAAGGTTTCAAAGTAAGGTCAATTGACCCCAGTCCTTAATATGCTTATGTAGATTGCCATTATTTTCAGTTATCACCAACCTATAATGAAAATAGCTTCACTTTCTGAAACAGACCAGAAAAAACTCAGCCGGTTGTTGATTAAGTTAAGTTGGGACCACTACGAAGTCATTAAAAATTAATCTCTCCACAGTTTGACCATGAAGTAATAAGCTGGTTAGCATCAATTGCGTTATCGACCAATTATGATTCTGGAAATGTTAAAGAAAATGAGTATCCAACATACAAAAAAACCCTTAACTAAACACCAAAATGTCATTTTCTCTTCTTCTCTACTGTTTTCCTAGCTACCACACGTTCCTCAACTTTTATGTAATTTTCTCCCTTTTGACTTTTTTCAAATTTTTACCATAAAATTCGAAAATCTAAAGATCAAATGGAAATCAAATATGAATAGGTATCGTATAAATACTGTTAAACAAGTTAGGACGAAAATCATCAAGTAATTCACTGATTACATGTTCAAGTAATAATGAAAAAGGGGACAAATATCGTGAAACGAAGAGAGTAATAATAATTTCTTCAAACCTACACACCTCAGAAACAGGGCTATGAGACGGATCCGATAAATGCGGAGGCAGCGAGCCGGAATGTACGGACCTCACTTTCTCTCTCCTACTCGCCATTCTCTTCTCCTCCAATCGCTCCCTTACACTCGGCGACGACATCTCGTTCATCCCCCAAAGCGTCGCCGCCAGCTTCCTCGCCGACACTCCGCCGCCCCGTGACGGAGCGTGGCTGGGAGACTCAGCAACGCCCCGACGCGCCGCCGGTGTGCTGGATCTGGACCCCCCTCGGGCTTGGGCCTTGCCCACCAAAATGGCCCGTTTGAAACGATAATTGTGGAGCTTGGACGATGTGGAGGAGGACGACGAGCAACCCCTTTTGCGGATCTTGCAGTATTCGGGGATCAAGCCCTCCAGCTCCATGACCCGGTTATGCCTCGGCATTATCAGGCTTTGCTTGGAAGGTCGGTTGTGTGTGGGTTACTAGAATCGGGCTGTTTGGGATTCAGAGGGAGAGATTAGTGATTTGGGGAATCCAAGATGGGGTTCTTTTTGAGATAATACGGTAAAGGTGGTGAGCATAGCTCTGTTTGTGTGACTTTTTTTGGGTTAAGCTGTGGGTATGTAGTTACCGGTTGATTACTAACTGTTGGTGTTGTATACTACTAGGTACTGGGAAACAGAGGTGTGCACAAAAGGGGAAAAGAGAGCTTGGAGTGCAAATTGGCATGGGAGGTTGGAGACATGTCATGAATGGTTTGGTTGTTAGAAATGTTCTATTACTGCTTTTTCCTTCGTTTTTTTTATCATTTTGTTCTACTTACTTTTTTTTTTTCTTTTGCTTTTACCATTTTTCCTTTTGGGTTTTCAAATCTTGGCTGAGCTCGGCTCAGCCCTTCCCACCGTGGGGTGGTGGTGTAGCAGCATACAAACTAGACCTGATGAAGCCTACACATGACTCGCGATTAGACACGGTTCAACGCCAAGAAATCGAGTATGGACAACTATTTGGTCTACCACTCTACCCGTAGATTTGTGGCTATATTTTGAACATATACCTGCAGGGATCGGGTAAGAATTGGTTGCGCATGGGCATACACCGATAAAGTACTTAGGGTTTTGGACTCACGATACTTGTCACCTACTTTTTTTTTTTCACTCAATCAAAGCAATTCCCAAATTCTCTTTCTTGCGCCACTAGGCACCAGGGAAACAAGCCACTGTGGCAACCCACTGACTCTTACCGGTATGTATGTGTCTGTGTGGACGTCTGTTATGTGCGTGTCTGTTAATCGTTCAGTGTGTGTGTGTGTGTGTGAGAGAGAGAGAGAGAGAGAGAGAGTGTGTGTGTGTGTGTGTGTGTGTGTGTGTATGCGCGCGTGTGCGAGTGCGTCTACGTGTATGTTTGCTGCGCAAGGTGTGTCTGTTGTGTGAATCAGTCAGTGTGTGCGCCTAAATGTGCATGTCTGCTTTGTGTGTGTGTGTGTGGGCCCCCGCGCGTGTGTGCGCCTTGTGTGACATATGTTCTACTTATGAGAGCTTATGAGAGTGTGTGGGTGGGTGGATGGGTGGGTGCATTTGTGTTATGCCAGTGTGCCCCTGAGTTGTGTCTGTGTTTTGAGTTACCCTGGATTATACTGTGGCCGCGGTAGGTAAGAAAATGCTGCCATAGAACTTAGGCGAATTTTATCCGTACTCGCGAGACCCATATCTATAATAGGTTACTCACTAGTGCCCGTTTGCCACATCTAGCAGCATAGGCTGACTCGAGTTCAATCCAAGGCCACAGTTTTGCTGAAAAGAATTTATAGCCTTGCTTGTGAAATTTTTTCATCTAGAACTGTAAATGCACTGAGAGCTTGGTTATTTGGATGTGTTCGGACGTGGACATATTTACTTATTAAGTACTTTGTACGTGTTAGAGTTCAAGTCGTGTTTGAATATCGACTAGAACTTATGATCTTTTCCTATTCATTCTAATGCAAAGTCATTGGAGCTCAAGATCTTTACTCATGGATATTATTGAGCCCCACTTAATCTAAATTAACAAAATTGTTCTTAGTTTTGCACAATTTATATAACCAAATTGGCATGTTTATAGTTATTGTAGTTGAGGTCATATCTCGTATTCCAAGATTACCTCAATTTGGTATCACTCTCGCGGCCCGTACAAAAGAGTGCTTCACCCTAGATGTTTACTCAATTGCGGTGCCTCAACCCATTTCGGGGAGAACCAACTAGCTCTGGGTTTAAGGGGCATTTCATCCCTACCCACAACTCATTTGCTAATTCTTCAAAATCAGTCAGTTTTGACCCGAACCCAGGCGATCTATCCATGACAAAAAAAAAATGAGGCTCGTGGGAAAAATAAATGAAAATACATCATACAAACTACAAATATGCAATAAATTAACCGAAATAAGAGCGCTCATGAGCTTGTTCTTGAATGGCCAGGTGACCTTCGAGCTCAGCTGGTTTATTACATGAGTTCTAACGGTAATTCAATTGAGGTTTAATATCGGACGAATAAGTATCTTCCTAAAACATGATAAACAACCATGTTAATGACATTAGATTATACTCAAGTTGGATAATATAGTGCAAGCCAACCTATCCAGATCATGCATCTAATTAACTATCCGATACTCCGGAATTATATATGGAGATGAAAACTATGAAGATTGAATCTCATGTGCATATTCTTTATGAACTCATCTTCTCTATAAAATTTTCTAGACTTGGTCCATTTGTCAAGAATGTCATCTGAAAAGGTTGTTCTTAGAATAACAAAAATGAAGTTCAGAAAAGTAGAACAACTCTACTTTCATTCACGTGCTGATTTGAGAGAAAAGGTTATCAAGTAAATAGAAGAGGCAAATGTCCCTACAATCCTTGAACTATAGCCCAAGTTGCTATATAAGTCCCTCAACTAATTTTTTGGCTGCTCTAGTCCTTTATTTCAAAACTATTAGCCATATAAGTCGTTTTCCCATTACTGTCTAAGTTTCGTTGGCCCCACAGGAGAGGTACTAGCATCATTTCTCTAAAAGTTGAAGCTCTCTGTTTTTTGAACTATTAATGTGTTATTGAATTAGTCATCAACTTAGGTAGCTTTTGAAATCTCTTAAGTTTTCAGTTTTTTTTTTCAGTTATGTGAACTGGAGAACAAAACACGTTTCGCATACAGATTTTTTTTTCCTTTCAATTTTGAAAATGCCCTTTTTTAAAACAAGATTGTTTTTGAAAACTCCCAATATTTGATTTTTGGGTTTCTAATTTTGGTTTTTGTTTTGAGACCACTACTGTCGCCGCTGCCGGCAACCACTGCCTCCCACACCGCCGCGGGCCACTACCACTGCCATCGCCACCACTGCCGCCGCAACCATTACAAAAAAAAACTCAAAATCAAAACTGAGTAATCAAACACCTAAAAAAACTCAAAATAAGAACTGGGTAAACAAACACCCATTTATTTTTGTATAAAATAAAAATTAACTGATTTTTGTTTTTGTAAATAGAAAACCAAAACTGAAAGTGATTTCAAACAGACCCTTAATTTTTGCAATCTTGGTTCTTCAACAATGCTCATTAATCAGTTTCGTCTTTTTGGTCACTTCAATAGGGTTCTGCATGTTAATGAATAAGGCAATTTATGCATCATCAAACAAGTCACCGCCATAACCATAGTTTTTTAGTATCATAACCACCTAGCTCTCTACATGTGGCATCGTCGTCCCCCTGCACCATCAACAACCCATCCATTACAACCAACACAACCAACATTGCATCACCCCTTCCTTTTGTACAACCATCACATTAGATACGTACTTGAAACGTCCATTGAACAAACTTATAGCAAATACCTTCATGACAAACATCCTCCCCATATAGCCACTATTACCAATTTGAACCTCCACTTTTTAAATCTCATGTTTTAGATATCAAACTAGTACTCCAAATTAAGATGGTGAAAACAAAAATGATACACATGCCGGGTGACCCATAGCGAGTCATAACTTTCATCAACATCCAAAACCTAACTAAAGTCATCAAAATAACGAAACTGGCTAATGGTAAAATGTTAAAGGATCTACGGTGCAAAAATTATTGCAAGGACTAATTTAACAACATACTAATAGGTCAAAAACGACGAGGGGGCAGCCTCTTGAGGCATGACCGTAGTGTCTAGGCTATTGTGCCCACAGATGACCAAATCTAAACTGAAATAAGGAAAATGATGAAAGGGCAAATGGTTTTAAAATAAAGGTCTATAGCGACTGAAAAGTTAATTGAGTAACTAATGTAGCAAATCGGCTATAGTTTAGGGACTATGCAAACATTTGTTTAGACTGCTTTTTTCTTAAAAAAGGGATTGATAGTATTTTTCATTACTCTTTCTTCTAGAGGTAATTAAAAATAATTCTATGAGACTTATAAAGAAACTTACATTAAATGGTGGTAGTGAATAATGAGAAAAACAGTATGCCCACATAGGCAACAACTGAGTTTGGGCAGAGAAATAGGTTTAAGTGGCGAAAGAAAGTAACATCGCTAAGATATAGCATGCAAGATCTGAGGGCTTCGACAACAAGTTCACTAATTGAGCGACAAACAAGGTAGCTCATACACTTGTTGAGTTTGTGCGACGGGATTCTAAGATCATCGCCTGGAGTAACTTTTTGCCCTCTTGGTTATTTGACCATAAAGGAGGGAGATCCGGAGGGAGATTGGATTCTTTTGATCATCGATCACGTGCGTTGTACAATGGGACAACTATAATAACAAATTATATAAATAAAATTATAAAAGCACGATACTAAAGTTTTTGACAAAAAGTGATAGAATCCTAATAATGGTCACCTAAAATAAACATCTAAGATAAGAACTTAATGGAAAAACTAATTAAAAGTGATAAAATAATTGTGGAAAATCTCTCATCCTAATATATACAGTATAATTCAACAAAATCTAACAATGAGAAAAATGACAATTTAATTAAAGAAATATGGACATCGCAATCAAATCTATCAACAAAATATCAGCACAATAGAGGAATGAAAATGTGGAAAGGGTCATTTGAGTTACAAAATGAGCGTTGATATCCCAAGAGAACAAAATATGACGGCTAGATGAAATAAAAAATAAATAAATAAAGCAATAAAAAGAAAAAGTGATTTGAGAGAGAGAGAGACTCACCATAGAGATAATTGTCAAGTTTTAAGTTTCATAAAATGAGATTTTCTCAACTATGGTCAACTTATTATCATATTGTGAGAGATATTTTTTGAATTTAAGTAGCATTAGTAGGTTATAAAGTTTTTGAAAACCTATTTTACAAATTTAGAATTTATAAAACGTGATTTTCTCAAATTAAGGGAGAAGAAGGTTGACTTAGTATTTTATTCTGAGAAATATTATTGAAATTTTAAATAAGATCAATGAGTTCAAAATTTTTAGAATCCATTTTAACTGAGATTGCCATAACAAATTTCTAAGAAAGGAAAGAGATATATAAGTAACCATAAAGGAACATGTGCCGTAAAATACATGTGCCGTAAAATAGGTTTAACCAATCACTTTTTATGCGATATTTACTCATCACATGTGCCGTAAAATACATTAATATTTGTGTAACAAAAGAAAATTCATGTTATTTTATCCCACCGATTTCTGTGTAAAACCATGTCCAATTTCTGTGTAAAATCATGTACTTTACAGGTGTAATTTTATCCGTCTATGTGCTTTCCTTCCTCTCTCCCCCAAAATTAGGGTTCTCTTTCCTACCTTTTACCCCGTACCCACCAGCCAATCCTCTGGATCAGCCCGAGATCCATCCCTGAGAACCAAGATCTCCCAGCTTCCTTTTTTTTTTGTTCACATGCACACACGCGAAACTCTTTGCCATCTAGCCGCCGCGCCTCTCTTCAGAAGTGAAGACAGCCTAGCCCCCGTACCTCTCTTCACCATCACTATAGCCCAACACCACCAATTGCCCAACCGCCGCCAATCGCCAACCACGAACAACCACTCTATCTCAATCGCAAACCCACGGCCTACCAAAGGCCACCAACTTAACCAACAGCCACTGCGCAGAGAACGGAAAATGCAGAGTTAGAAATGAAAAAAATGCGCTGGAGATAGAGTGCATTACCGAGAAAATGAATTGGAGCTCGTCAGTTATCTGATTTTTAATCTGCAACGATAGAGGAAGGGAGGAAAATAGTATGAAAAGAAAGAAATAAAGTTACGTAAATAATTTGAGGTAACTGAAAATGTGGAAAGTGGATAATGGGATTTTTTTTTATCTTTTTGTCGTTAAAATGGACACTTGTCGGCATTAGAGTGAATTTCAGTATAATACTAAAAAGGTATTATACCAAAAAAAGTTTTCTCATTATATATAGTATAGATAATTAGATTCAGCACAAAAAAAAATATTTATCTTTTTGTCGTTAAAATGGACACTTGTCAGCACTAGAGTGAATTTCAGTATAACACCAAAAAAAGTATTACACCAAAAAAAGTCTTCTCATTATATATAGTATAGATAAATATTCAGCACAAAAAAAAAACATAAAGCACAATGACAGTTTTAGAAAATTTAAGGGATATTATTCTATAATACAAGAAATTTATTAACTTTCTTTTTTCCTGATTTTCCTATAAAGTGCTAATTGAACGGAACCCTATGCGCATCATTGCAAATTTGATATGTTTTCTCTTGCTACAATAGAGTTACATTAATGGTTGCTCTTTTCTTTTCTTTTTCTTTTTTTTGGGGAGGGGGGGGGGGGGGGGGGGGGGTTATAACAAAGAAGCGATTTTATTTATAGTTGAAGGTTTTGCATCAAAATTAATGGACCTTTATGTCCATAATTACGATCATAACATCTCGTGTTAAACACCAAGCCACCGTCTCAAAATACTCAAGTTATAAACACGCTTGGATGTGCCAAAAGGGGAACTCTCAACTCCAAAAGCCTTCATAATCGTGAATATAGCATCAATATGTACACCCTTCAAAAAGTATAATCGTAGCAAAACAATAATAGCTATCACTTCCAAGCACGCAAGTTCCTTTGTTGCAGCCACCTTACTGGAAAGACACCCTCTTACTCCTACTCCTAGTTCATATGAAGCCATATTAAGTGTTGCCCACAACAACATGCTCCAGTGTACCACGTAAACTGAAGTTATGAAACGGCTTCAAAACCATTCAGGGCCTGTTTGTTTTACGGAAATCGTTTTCTGGAGAAGGTTTTCCGCATTTTTCGGTGTTTGGTGCATGAAAATCGTTTTTCGGAAAAGGTTTTCCGGTGTTTGGTGCATGCATAAGATTTTTAACGGAAAATGATTTTCAATCAACTTATTTTGAAGAACAAAATGACGAAAAATCACTTACCGTTTAAAACTCGGTAAGTTATTTTCTGGACCACTGAACACACATACCTACACACATTCGCAAACACATACGCACGCGCGCGCGCATCGACACACCCCCCCCCCCACACCCCCCCCCCCCCACAGACACACATGCACATACACCCTGATACACACACGCACACGCACACCCCATCCCCACACACTCACCCACCCCCACAGAGAGAGAGAGAGAGAGAGATATGTCCAAACAACAGAAATAGTGAAAAATATATCTTTTTTTGGTATAGATATTTGTATCATTGCATGACACTCAAACAACGAAATATAAAATTTATGAAAATGTTTTCAGGAACTGCTATTTTTGAAAAGTATACTTCAGAAAAGCATTTTCAGGAAAAGCATTTTTCGTGAAACATTTTACGTGAAACAAACATGGCCCTAATGAACAAATGACTCTCTGAGTCAGCACGAGCACCACCATTGAGCCACGGTTAGATGTGATGATCTGCACCTCTTTATGGTTGGATGCTAGGGACACTATTGTAAAAGTTGTAAAAACGAGAGGTAAAGTGCAAAAACGTGTAAACCTTGGGGGACAGTTTTGTAACTAACTCTTCTTTTTTTTTAAGTTCCATCTTATTACATTTTCCTCTTTTTAACATTTTAGATCTTTTTGGTTAAATTAATAATTTTAGAGGTGTTATTGAGTTCATCTGATCAGTGTTTTTTAACACACACAGTAAAGTGTGGGTTTATGGAGACGGTGACGTGTTTTTGATGATTTTTAAGTGAACTTTCATTTAATGTTTCTGTTACAGAATTTGATTTGTCATCTATGATTTTATTTCTAGTTATCTTAATGCTAGCTTGTTGACTTTAATTGTATATTTATTTCTTTTCTGATTTATTTTTTGATTAAGACTATTTATGTGTTACCATTTCGAGCACTTTCCACATACATGAGAAATTATGATTTACTTGTAGTAATTTACTGTTCATACAGTTCATTGGAACAATTTGTATGTAGTTAATGCAACAAGGCACATAAAATGTGAAGTTGTTTTGATAAATATAACTGGATATATGTGGATTACATTTTCTGAGGAATTATTTTCTAGTTGTACACTCGTCCTGAAAATATGTAATCAAGTTAGAGCGAAGGAGTTGATAGCATAATTTAGTGGGTACTATTTTTTGCAATATAAATATGAATAAAAAGATTTTTTTTTAAAAAACTATTCAGGCCTAGTCCTGACCCAAGGGCATGATCTTGGACCGGACCCTGATATCCCTCAGTGCCGGCCCAGTTCCCCATGGCCTGAATCTCGGTCTGGCCCGTTGAGACTAGGCTGACCCATTGACATCTCTAAAGTATGGCTTTGGCAGTTTCTGAGGTCATTTGGTTGCCCCCATTTTAGTCTGACTTGGTGTCGCATTTTTTTGTGCTAAAAGACATATGCTAAAAAGATAATTTTGGGCTGTTAGTTTCAAGGATAGATGAATATACAAGTATCTTTCGGGTGGCTCTCGTTTATAAACTACTTCTCAAGTAAAAAGTATTGCCTAGTTCTGTGATGTCCCAATTTACTCGAATACGTTCTCGACGTACCAAAAATATTGTCTTAGCTAAGGCAAAATGAAAAATTGGCAAAAAAGAATGTATGATGAATGGCACTAGAACCTGTTATTACAAAACAGAGCCTAAATAAAGCAAAATATTATTTGGCTCTTTAATTATTTCTATTTGAAACATTAATTTTAAACATATCATTCATAATATCTTCATACACATGAACATCCACAGTGTTTTGAGCCTAAATACTATTTGGCTTTTTAATTTTTTATTTTGAAACATTAATTTTACACATATCATGCATAATATCTTCATACACATATGAACGTCCATAGTGTTTTGGAATTCGGGTTTTTTCTAGTAGAAGCCGATAAGGAATCTAGGGACTTTGACACATGTGATCTCAAGTTCAGTGTGCGAGTGAAAACAAGGCAGCTCACACATTTGTTGAGTTTGCGTGAGGGGATTCTAAGAAGAAGGCCTAGAGTAACTTTTCGCCCTTTTGATTATTTGACCCTCAATGGAGGGAGATAGGATTCAGTTGTTAGTCTTGTCTTTTCATCGTGTTTGGCACAGATATTTTTTTGGGCAAATTAAGCACAGTGATATATTTAAATTAAGGGATGTAAATCCACAACTTCTCGTTAAATGAATAATGTAAAAGAATATAAGAAACTTAAGCCCCGTTCAGTCAGCATTTTCTTTTTCACCTTTAATTTTGCTTTTTTTTTTTTTTTGTATTTTAAAACGGGTGCGTAGCAAACGGCCTCAAAAAATTCAGACACGCGAAGGTCTAAACTTGGAGTCGACATTTTCTTTTATTTAAAAAACAAATAAGAAATAAGAAAAACCTTGCAAGATTCCAAGAAGGCCCAAACTAGGATTCAAGGGCTACGTTATACAACGAGAAGGTATTGGGTACCTCCACTTTGTTTTTATTATGGTTTTTTAGCCTTTAAAACAAAACATGTAAATATGCGTAAAACAAACTCCACTCTAACACATTGTTTTTGTTTGAATTCGACAACGGGGGTCATATGACCTATGTACCTAGTCGGACAAACCGAGATCAAAACAACATAGTTCTGACCGGATTCTATGCGAGGCGATCAAATTTTTGGTCTTTAAAACAAATTAAATAGAATGAAATTGAAAGATTCTTGTTATAACTTTTTTATTCTTTTGACCGAAATTTGGCCGCTGGGAAGGGAGAATCTAGATTTTACTAATCTATGCAACAAGCGATATAAATATTATCTAGAGGCAGTACTTGTTTATAAGACTGGGACCAACCCTGAGACGAATCCATGATGTAAGTACATCACAAAATTGGAGAGTTTTATGATGTATTGCGAGTTCCTTACTACAAATAATGCACTAATTCTAGAAAAGAAAATATCCAAAATTCATAAAAAGAAAAACCTCCTTCTATTCTGTAGCCCAAGAGATCAATTTAGAGAGGTCTGGGGGCTGATAGAGATCGTAAAAATGATTTTTTGAATCTAAAATCTCTGATAAGAAAAAATATTTCATTAAAATTGCAGCTTGCAAAAAAGTCAAGTAATCAGCTTATTTGATGAAAACCTGCCGGTTTATCACTTAAAATTTAAGATTTTTTCTTGAATTTTGGGACATTAATTATCCATAATTTGGTAAAAAAATCTCTGAAAAAGCAGAAGGGATGTACCAGATTTTGGGAATTATCTCCCAGTCACATTTAATCAAAGAAATTTTAATGCATCAAAGATCAATCAAAAAATAATTCAAAGTGATCTAATTCGACCACAATATCTTAACTAGGGTTAAACCTAACTACTTGAATTGGTTTAATGAACTGGACTAGACTAATCAATTGGATTTAATTAAATAAATTATGCTCATTATTTTTAATAGGCCTGAATCCGTAATAACAATAAACTTATTTACCAATAACCCTCAATAGTAAAGTAAATAAAACAAAACAAGACTACAAAAATGGGGTGTCTAGAGGGTGTAAAATTTTGTTCATTTACATTTTTTCAAAGAGCATCCAATGTTGATTTTTACACATGATTTTGTTTGTTTACCTTTTCCTTGTTCATTTACCTTTTTCTCCATAAATTTTTCTCCGTATTCCTCCTAAATGTCCTTATTATAGACGTGTCAAGTTACAATAATACCTTAAAAATTTCTCCACCTCTCAGACATTTGTCATGTTGTCGCCCACTATCAAACTCTTATCTAACGCAAGTCCAACGCACTCTCCCTTTCTGAAGGAAGCGTCCCCACATACGGCTTAAACTGCCACCCAAAACTTTCAATATCCACCTCCACCACCACCACTCAATAGATTGAATCATGTAAGGTTGTGTTAGCTGTGGTTAGGATGGTGGGACAATGGTGTGTTAAAAGTCAGTAGGTCATGAAGGGTTGATGGAGATGAGGTCTAGTGATTGTGGGTATTATGTGATGTTGTGGTGGTAGTTCAAGGTGGTTGTGGGTCACAAAATATCGGTGGAGATAAGGTCTGGCGATTGTGGGTAAAAGTATGATGGTGTTGGTGGTGGTTGATGATTGTGTTGCCCGTGGTTCAACAGTAGTTGTGGGTTGCATATGGCGGTGGAGAAGAGACCCGATGTTTGTGGGTACGGCTATGATGTTTGTGGTGGTAATTTAGGGTGGTGTTGCGGTGGTTCAGGTTCAGTTGTAGATCACGAATAGTGGTGGAGAAAACATGTTGGTAGTGGGTACGGTATTGCCGTTAGTTGTTGGTGGCAATGTGTTTAGCAGTGGTTTTCATGGTGGATGTGGGTGGTTAAAAGCGATGAAGATGGTGGCTTATGATTGTGATGGTGTTTTTCTAGTGTGAGTTGTATGGAGACACGTGATAGGACAACATGGAGAAAAGGTTATGAACAATGCTTCTTTTTTTCTTTTTCACCAATTCTCCGAAGAGGTTGAGCAGGGTCGAAAATTGAGGAAACACCTTTTCTCTTTTCTCTTTTGTTTTTGAGTCATTTTTAAGCAAAATGAGGACGGGAAAAAGTCTATGAATAGGAAAAAAAAACCGTAATTCTTGTCATCATGAAAAAATATGGGTATGAAAAGTATAAGCGGATGGCCCGTTACCTTTCTTTTCTTTTGCTTCTTTTTTAATCTTAATTGAACGGGACCTTGCGAGTATCAATACGGATTTTGAACAAAAGTTATCTCTTGTGACAATTTAGAGTTTCATTCATAGTTCGTTTTTAGGGGGATCTATACACCAATCTCTGAAACTTAGGGCCGGGCTCTAGCCGATCTAAAAGTTTTAATTTTTTTAAAATCTTATTTAATTTTGTGATAAAATTAATTTCACGATAAAATTTTTAATCTGGGTAAACGTTTCAAACGGGCCAGAGGACCAAGATCTACCCCAGAAAAAGCCAGAGCCAGCTTGGCCCACATATGAATAATGTAGGCTCGTGCTACAGGGTCCAAGGGCCTGGACCAATGATGTACTTGATTTTTTCAAGAAAAGCCCGACTCTGTTATCTTAGACCCAAAAATGGCCCGGCCTGTTATCCATCCCAGTATCCATCCCAGCCCAGCTCGTTATCCAAGTTGGGCCCGTATCCGGCCTGGCAAACTAACTCCTTCAATTTTTCCCTTCCCCCAAACGGCCATACATCTTAAAAATTACATCTTTACCCCTCCAATAGCTATATAAAGGCTAGTTTGAGGGGTATTTTTGTCCAACATTATTCCAATATTTTGTTTATCCCCTTTTACATATGTACGCTTCCTAACAAACCATAAACGAGTAGTTTAAGAGATATATTGGTCATATGACGAACTTATCTCATTTGAAAGCTGGTCTATCACAGTTGAACCCCATTTTATCTGAAATTTTGTAATTGCATAATTTACAGCATATAACTTGAACCTAGGACACAAAGCAGTGGCAACAACAAATAGTAGGCAACTTTGACCAATACTTTAAAATTTTAAGGTCCATTTTCAAAAATTTTAACCATGTATTTAACCAATTTCCATTTATCAGGACTTGGCAAGCCTTCTAGCATTTTGCTTGGTAAGTATTGATTATGAACTTGTTTATAAATCATAACATGTAAAACATAAATTATACAGAGCTCCAACTGTGGTGGACATTTGTAAGAGGTCTCTTAGTAGGCAAATTATTTTTGAGCACAAAAGGCTTTAAAGTCTTGTCCTACCATGAGAACTAATAACATACATATCCCTCAAAGGGAGGAATTCACGGAGTCGCCATCTTATTTAATATAAAAAGAAAAGAAAAAGGAAAACCCTACAATGACTCTAAAATATCTAGAAGAACGTCTAGTCTATCAAAAATGGCGAGATGGGTTTGAAGACTAACTTAATTAGTGGGAAGGTGTTAGACACCCCCCACGCTCTTTCGATTTCTACTTCATTCCTATTGATTTTTGGCCTTTTAAGACATAAACATGTACAAATAAACTATTTTTGGTTTTTTACTACGTTGGTTTGAATTCGACAATAGGGATCAAATGGCCTACATATCCTATCGAACAAATCGGAATCAAAACCATTGTAGTTCGACCTGTGCTATGGGAGGTGACTTACACTGTGATGTCTAGACTCCAATCAAAATAGAGAAATTATGCCCAATGTCTCTTTTTATTGAGGTCAGGGGCTCCTCGAAATGATAATGATGACAACTTTCAGTTTGTGTTATGAAGATAAGTCAAAATATTTGATAAAAATCACAACTGTGAAGTCAACAAACCAACCAAATTATGCAAAACAGGCCGGTTTACCCTTCAAATTTTTAATATTTTTTTATGAATTTTGTGTCCCAAAATAGGTAATTATCTTAATAAATTGCCAGGGTTAATACTAGATTTGGCAAATACTTCCCATATTCACACCAGTCACTTTGTTTCTCAAATTGATCCTCAAGTCTCCAAGTCAAACTTACACTCTTAGACTCTAACCTAACTTGGATTAAGCCTAACAAACTGGGCTAGTTATCCAATGGACCATGCATAATTAATTTGGCTCTAAACTGACTGGATTGGACTGACAGACAGATTACTAGATTAGACTGATTAAGCAGAATTAAGTAAATAATGCCTCTCACTTATTATCAGGTGTACACCTAATGTTAAATAATTAACTTGATTTATTAATAAATCCCAATGTAAACTAATAAAAACATAAATAAAACTACAAAAATGGGGTGTCTACAGAGCCCTTCGGCAAGGGAGCTTGCATGTGGGTGAACATTACCACAAACAGCACATTTTTGTAGTAAGAAG
This sequence comes from Escallonia herrerae, assembly GCA_033070095.1. NCBI lineage: Eukaryota > Viridiplantae > Streptophyta > Magnoliopsida > Escalloniales > Escalloniaceae > Escallonia > Escallonia herrerae. Next base: position 290,171 of record JAVXUP010000112.1, read on the forward strand.
TATGCAGAAAACCATAAGACTCTAAATCGACTCAAGGACTCACATAGATATGAGGTCAAACCTTTGCAAGACTTCTTACCATCCCTAGAAAGGAATCAGAGCAACCTAGTCTAGAAAAGAGGTGATATTCAAAGCCGGAGCCCACAACGCTTAAACAAGATTGTAGTTTAGACACGCTGAAAAGATTCATGTGTGAAAATTGGAGCCACCGACGCTTGGTAGAGATTGGACGCTTCATGTGTAGAAGTTGGAGCCAACAACGCGTAAAAGCATATGGACGTTTAGGCACACACAAAAAAGACTCGTGTGAAAATCGGAGCCAACAATGTTTAGACGCGGTTGGTTGCTTTGACACCAGGGAAAAGTATTTGTAGAGAGGACTCACGGGAATTTCTATGGATACTCTAACTGAATTGGAACTGGATTGAGAATAAAACTAGGATAAGAAGGTATGGAATCAGCATATCGACCTAGACTGAGGGTTTCTACCCTCTAAGAATGGACTTAGACTGGGATTGGGATTAGGAAAAAGATTGCACGTGACTTTCACTTGCTAAATTGGACTGAGGGTATAATATTCTCAGACTAGATCCAGATTGGGAAAATGGAGAATGTATGTGACCTACATATCCTAACTTGAATTAAGGGGGGTTACATACCCTTATATACAGACATGGACTGGGAAATGACTGCACCCTATGAAGGTTACCCTTATCAAGGAGGAATAAAGCCATATGTAGTTTGAAACTGGTTTAGAAAAAAGACTATACGTGACTCTCACGTACTGACCTGAAAAGAATGTCAAATACCCTTGCACTCAAAACTGGACCTGAAAAAAGAAAAGATAGCAGCGTGAGTGAAAAGTCATAGCAAAAATCATATTTTTTATTCTTTTTATTGTTATTTTTTTTAATTTTTTATTATATGAATATTTGTTTTTAAATTTTCTTCGTGGAGACTAAGGGTATGAGACAAAATTCTACCGTCTAAACTTAGATGAGACAAAGACACTAACCCTTAGTGTTGGGACAAGCGAATCACCTGGAGGCCATCAACAAGAATGCATACAGACGACTCCTAACCATGCAATCAACTGGAGAATGAAAAAACTATCCCGATTATCATGAAGGGGGAATCACAAGGAGCCTCTAGACAAAATGCATGCAGATTACACCGACTATGCAATGAACTGGCAAACGATGGACTCTATCACGACTGTCATGAAAGGGGACTCCTAGGGAGCTCCTAGATGGAATGCATATGGACAAGACTGACCATGAAATAAACTAGAGACATGCATACACTATATGACTGTCATGAACAGGGACTCACAAGGAGCCCTTAGACCAAAATGTAAGCACGGTTGACTCTACACAATCCTAATAAAAGGAAATCAGAAGAGAAACCCCTATTACAACTGTTAGGATGAGGGGCTGACAGTCAGCCCTTAGACTAAAATGCAAGTAAGGTTGACTCTAGCATAGCCCTATTGGAAGGCGGATCATAAGGGAAACCCCTAAGGACATCTACAAAGTAGAAGCTATGATGAAGATAATATAATTTCACAATTCGAAAGCATGTTTGAATTGAAAATCAATTTGATTGCCCAATATGATGAATCAACTATTCACTTCGAGATCTATTCTCTTTATCATACATAATTTTTTAGAATTTAAGGCAATGGTGCCCACTCAGTTGATATGTCCATCTCTACCCAAAGAGCGAAGACCACTAAAGTTTTTGATCAAAAACTTTTCAATTTCATATCATTAAATGTCATGCAACTACACAACATGAGTCAATTTGTAACTTAAATACTTAAGTTTGAATCCTCAAGAATACCATGAAAAGGTTGGGCCCAAAAGGTGGATAGTGAGGATGTATGGAAATAGCAATGTATGACTGTGAGGCTAATATGTATGCTATGGAACTGTATAATCTGTGAGGTTGATGGAGTCCAGGACAAGGATTAGCTAACACATCAATGTACATAACTACACTGAATTAAAGTAGATGACTATCAAGTGCGTGATAGAAAGGCACAAGATAAAGTAGTAAGGCTTCTCATATAATCATTGAAGTAGTGGCAAATATATCAAACAGTCATACATAGCATGCTTGTCCTACAGGGTTAATAGGCCCAGATAGGTCATGAAGATTACAGGGTCTTCATCAGGACACACAGAGGTGAAAAAGGAACTGAAGGGTCATATCATGTCATGATGTAGCATGCTCAAAAAAGTGCACGGACCTTTATCTTCTTTGTTTCGCCCCCCCCCCCCCCCCCCGCCCCTCTCTCTCTCTCTCTCACTATATATATATATATATATATATATAGCTTATCTGTTGACTGTGCGGGCAACTTCAGCTAGGTTGCCAACCCGATCTGGCCGTCCATCCTTAAATGATGTATGGTCCAGATCTATTTTAAAAAATAAAGCAGCCGTCTATTACACTGTGTAGCGGACAAGAATTTTGTCCAAAATGCCTCCACGATGTGGGACAGTGCCCGTCCGCTACATAGTGTAGTGGATATCTTTTTTATACTGACATTTGTCAGCCAAAAAGTAGTCTGCTACACTATGTAGCAGACTACTTTTTGGCTGAAAAATGTCACATATATCCCCTCTCCGTCCTCTACACTATTTGGTGGATGGTGGGGCAGATTGTCCTTATCTAACCTCTTACAACCCGCTACATTATCTAGTGGACGGTGAAGTAGTTTATCCTTATCCAACTTAACTCGTCCGCTAGATAATATAACAGACAGTGTATTTAAATGACCCAAACCCCTAATTTTGAGAGTCTTCTTCCTTCTTCCCTATCTTCCCAGCGGTGCTAGCAATTATGTAGATCTATGCATAATCTCCCCAAGAATTCCTTAAATCATCCAATTAATCACGTAAGTTCACAAACCAATGCTTTATATGTGTATAATCTAGAGTTTGTAAGTATTATGCATGATTTTGATTATGTATTATGTATGTATAAATGTGTGTGTAGGTATATCTAGATGATGTATTATGCATGCGCTAGCGTAGGCAATTTGCCAACATTTGATAGAAACTTCCGAACTTGATGTTCTTGCATAATTTTAGTTGCAAAAAATGAGCTTTAACTCTTGACTAGAAGATCCATCTGTATTGTATGACCAAGAAAACTATATTAGTACATCCATCTGGAATGGACAAGTAAGTTACTTATTTTTTGTTTATTTTTTTAGTTTCATGAACATTGTTTACCTTTTGCTTTGCTTAAATAGTCTTTGTTAATTCGTAGGAATGAGTAACACTTATCACAATAGAAGTAACTGAACAATTCATAGAGTGATTGTTGAACAAAACACAAAAAAAATTGCTATGTGGAACGGGTTTTGGGATTTTTACTTGTGGCAATATCTTTCAGCAATTTGACGAGATGTTAATAGGTTCCCTTATTGAATGGTGGAGAACTGAAACGAATTTAACTTCCCTCTTCAAGAGATAACAATAATCTTAGAAGATGTAGGGTATATCTTAGGGTTACCCGTGACGGGACGACCGATTATTTCTGTTAGGATTTTCGCAACAAATAAGAGAGTTGCTAAAGAATTCTTTCATTCGATACCCAAGAAATAATTTGGGCATGGTGAAATAAAGTTGAGGTGGTTGGTAGAAAACTTTAAGGTTTTGTCGGAAAACTACACAGAGGAGATGTTTGTGCTGCAGACAAAGGCTTTCCTGTTGTGGGTGATGGGGGCAATTCTATTCCCAACGACGACAAAAAACATTGTTCATTACAAATATTTATCTCTGTTAGGTAACCTACAAGAGGTTGGGAACTATGCTTGGGGTGCAGTGGCACTTGCATACTTCTATTGCGTTGCACAAGGCAACAAGGCCTGACTACAAAGTTATATGTGTATGTCTCTCATTATTGCAGTTATATCATATAACTTCTTTTAATTACATTTTTGATATTTTTTTATTAGTCGGTGCATGATAAATTTTGACCATAGAACCTTAATTTGTCTTTGTTCTTAGGTGTGGTCTTATGAATAATTTAGTCTCGTCGTACCTAATCGTAGGGAGGGAATCGATAATGTGTGGCCACGGTTACGCGCTTGGGAATATAGTTGGAGGGAGAGCCACTACCCGAGGAGAGATGATCCCCATCAAAACATTGTATTCTATTTGGGGGGGAGTTCGACTCGCTGTCTCCAGGCTAAATGTGTTGGGTGCCATACAAACATTTGGAGGGACGAGTGGCAGAGTCATTTGTGTTTACGCTCTTTGGATTGCAACGAACTCCATCGATCCATTAGGAGATCTCGGAGTGGGAACTACCGGATCTGGACATGCGTAATTTCGAGTGCCTGCAAGGGTTGCCAGCTGATGCCCAAGACATAAGAGTTAACAGGAACCCATCGAGTGTCCAACGATTTGGGTAGGTGAATGCACTCAAATTGTACGCTGCCAAACATGAATTGTGGTATTCTTGGCAAGATAAACTGCAGCCTTTGTGTCGGAGCCCGACCCTGTGGTCAGCATCGAGCAGTATATGGGGTGGTACTACCCATCACTCGAAAGAGAATAGCCTTAATCCAGTGGACAAGAGGCAAGAAATACCAGATTGATAAGCGTAAACCATTCGAGCTCGTAAGTTTTCAATGACTTTCAATTGAATTTGATCTCGTAAGTTTCGCACTCAATCTCATTCATGTTTAAAGTTACTTATGATCTAATTGGATGTAGGTTGATGCCTCGCTTACCTTCTTCAAGAAACTGAGTGAGCGGAAGGATCTGTGTAATATCCTACATCGGATGTGGAATAATATGAGATGACCCTTATAAGACCTTGCCAAGGAACTCATAAGTACCTACTTAGCTAGCCCTTTTGAGGGAGGCAATGCCATGTGGTGGGGCCGTGGACCGGGTCGTTACAGATGGTATTAGAGCCGACTCTCGAAAGCTCAGGCTGGGCTATCCAGTCAAGTTGCCGATGGTTGGGGAAACGAAGGCAAGCCCGGGTATATCCCACATCAAGAGGATGGTTGGGGCAACAAAGGGTGAGCCCGGTATATCCCACATTGGCTAAAGAGGAAGATTCTGGGCTATGTGTGAATGAGCCTTAGCGAGGACGCTAAGGTATAAGGAGGGGAGATTGTAATATCCCACATTGGATGTGGAATAATATGAGATGACCCTTATAAGACTTTGCCAAGGAACTCATAAGTACCTACTTGACTAGCCCTTTTAAGGGAGGCAATGCCCTGTGGTGGGGCCGTGGACCGGGTTGTTACAATCTGTTAGATGCCATGGGAGCAGGTCCACTCCCGTGCTGAGATCTTGGCGCACGGCTACGTGAAGTTTGTCAACTGCTATACAGGACAACCTTCGGGTGTGAGCCTAAGAATGGATTATCCCTCGTGGCAGCCTTCCCATGTGAGCGAGGGAATGAGTGATCCCTCGAGGCTGACTTCAGGGGTGAGGTAGAATAAGAAGTAGCGGTTGGAGAATAGTGAGAAGTTTCAGAAGAGTTCGAATTTGCATTCGACACAAACTGATTGGCTGGAGAGGCATTACTCAGATCTTCTGCCAAATCACCTTGACTTTCATCGTCACCAACAACATCCGTCGAAGAGAGATTATACAATTCCATGTCATTTAAAACCTCCCAATTATTAATAATACGGATTCGAGTGCAATTCTAACTGGTATTTGCGTAAGCATGTAATCGTCGAGTGAACATAGCACCCCACATCTGTAGCATATACGAAAAGCCTTTCCATATAATGCCCATACCTAGTTACAGTGACCCTAACAGTACTGTAACTAATAGATCAGAGATATTAACTCGAATATGAACTCGAAAGTAATCACGACACTGATTGGGCATCGTCAGTGTAGGAATACAGTATAAGAAAATGGAAAACCTCTGAACTAAGTCAACTTAGCTACACAGATCAACTTACCACTCAGAATCCTTCAATGCGGAACAATAGAACCAAAAACCAAGAAGAACCTATAGGAAAAGGGGAAGGAAGACATCGTACTATCTCACCTAGTATTGGCCAGCAACCGGCTGAACGCTCTCGTACGAAGAAATATTAGTCCATCAGAAGCTCCAGTGATTGAAGGATAAAGGATGAAGAAAAACTTGGTAAAGCGAGGTTCTGTTTTGCACTTAATGTTGCCCTCAAGCAAGAAAAGACTTAGGCCCCGTTTGACGCTCATTATTTTTTCAGTTTTCAAAATTGAAAAAAAAATGTGTTTTGTAACCATTTTTTTTTTCCTTCTCCAATTTAAAAAACCAGTTTTTAAACTGAAGAAAAAGAAAAAAAAACTCCAAAAACTGTTTTTTTTTTTCACTTTTGTTTTTTTTTTCTTTGAGACCACCACCACCACCCTCCCACCGCCGGCAGCCACCTTTGGTGGCCGGAAGCCACCTCCGGCCACAATCACAGGCAGCCACCGCCGGCGACCACCGACTACCGGCAACCACCTCCGCCGACTGCTGCTGGCAGCCTACCAACGACCACCTCCGGCAACCACCAGCCACCGCCGGCCACCACCACCGTCGACCACTACTACACCCCACCACCACCACTACAAACCACGGCAAAAAAAAAACTCAAAATAAAAACTGAGTTATCAAACACCAAAAAAAACTCAAAATAAAATTGGGTTATCAAACACCCACTTGTTTTTGTAAAAAATAAAAATAAAATTAAACTGCTCTATAATTTTTTCAATTTAAAAATTGAAAACCAAAAAAAAAAATTGTCAAACGAAGCCTTAACAATGAAGTCTCTGTCACAGGGTATTTGTGTAATGTTTCTATATGAGCATAAATATGAACGAATATTCAAAATGTTTTTGAATTCGGGTTATTTCTAGTAGAAACACAGGAATTTTGGACCATAAGTGAACCAGATTACTCGAACTTAAAATTTCTCAAGGCGAACCAAATAATTTAAAATGCTAAGTGGGTTCATAGTACATGTGGATGTGTCACAACGTATACAGTTCGAGTTAGATATCAAGTATGATAACATTGGATAAAACAATTGTAGGATCAAGAGTAGAGATTGAGGCAACCAGACGGAGCTAGAGGACAGGAAATGCTGAGAGAGACCTAAGGTGATGCACGTTGCATGCTCCGGGTTCACAGTGAGTAGCATTGGACTTTGGCCATTAAATATTTTCTGACGTGTCTAGAAGAGTGTATAACAAATATGGTTAAATGTGCATAGTCAAGAAGGGCTAACAACGACTTCATTGGGCTAATAAAACCTATGTTCCTGACGTAAGAGTGAAATTACAGTCAGTCACACTACATTTTAAAAGGTAACAGATTGTGACCAACAAATTTAAAAAGGTATTAGTCATGTCCATCCGTAATTGACCAGTTAAAAAAGTATTTCTTTTTGCTGATTTTATAAATACATATTTTTAAAATGTCAGTACTACTGTATAAAATTTTGAACCCCCTCCTTCCCTCTCTCTTCCCCCCTTCAACTCTAATAACCTAATTTCCAAATTTGGATTCACATCGCGCGTAACATGGAACATGATTTAGAATTTGCGAATTTGGGGTTAGGGGAATTGCTGTTGTTTTCAACTGGTTGATGTGGGTCTGTGCTGATGGGTGATCAATGGGCGGCATGACCAGGTCTGTGAACTGGACTGTGATGGGCGACGGTGTGATTCGAGGTTGTCGTGCAGAGGTGGCGGCAATTTTGTGATGTGGGGCTGAATGTACAGAGGTGCTGGTGGGACGCAGACCTAATCATTAACGCAGATCCCATGGGTGGTGGTTTGGGTCTCGCAGTTCTTGCATAACAGTTGTTAGGGGTGGCTTAACTGGAGGGACTGCCGTGCAAAGGTGGCGGTGGGAGCAGATGAGCTGTGTAGGCTTGAGATTGAGGTCTCTTTTGGAGGGGCCACTTATGTAGAGTCGACAGCGGTGGGGTTGTGTAAAGCCACGCTAGTGGGGATGCAGTTTGGTGGTTGCTGTTATAAGGTGGTGGTGCCTGGTAGTTATTGTGATGTGCGATGATGGCTAGTCCGTGATACGAAGCTCACCATGAATGCCCTGAACTTCACCTGGCTCCGCCATAACAACACCTCCTTTCCCTCAGACACCCTCTCAACCTATATCGTTTGGTCAGCTACGTCACAAGGTAATCCTCCCACGTTGTCATTGTTTATGTTATTGTTGTTGTGCTGGTCCTGAGCTAGATCCATGGAGATAAAGAATTCTTAGCGTCTCAGCCGCCCCTTCTGGTGGCTTGCTCCATCACTGCCGTGAGAACTCAAACCTAACCTCAGGGCAAATCAAGAATTTCATTTTTAGCTATGGGCAATATAGATATTTTTTTCCAAACCGTTCAGCTAACGGACATCAATGCTATGCAACCAAGCTATTGAACATGCGTGCAATTTTACTCTAACCTCAGACTTGGGTGCAAATATCCCTATATTATTGCATCAGTTTGACCGGAATAACGCTCACAACCCAACTAAATTGTTTTGTTGGTGTTTTTTTTATTACTTTGTTAAGCATCCAAACCTCCAACTCTACAAGGATTAACCAAGTTGGAGCTTGCAACAATTATAAAACCTGTCATGGACTCATGGGACAATTGACCAGAACTCTTAAGCACGTACGATCAGCTACTAGATCAATGTGATGACTACACTCCTCGCGGGGGCAAAAGACTAACTTGTATACATGATTCATCGAGTTGCATATCCTATTTTTGTATTCACTCTAAGATTTCACTTCTATTTCATCCAGATGTTTACGAGCAAAGAATGCGTGAAGAATAATACTCCTAGAGGCTAAAGGCTCACTGGTGGAGATACAACAGTGGATGTCCCGGATTTTGGAGTATTTGAACAAGAAAAAGCTGAAGAGACTTTATCCAGTGGCTTTCCATTTTTCGATCACCGCAGATTCTTCCTCTATTTTATAGCCATCAACCTGCAGTGAAAAACAACGCAATAATATGAATAAATCGTATTGCACAAATTATATTGTATGAGGCTATCAATTTGAAATTGGGACAATGACACCTCCTAGCTTTCATTCAATATTTTCTGGTTGTATAACGTTTGAAGATATAGAAAACCTATTCTATATATGGTTTAAGTTGCATACTAAGTATTCTTTATGGTCTAAGCTGCACAGGTTTAGCAATGCGAGGTTGTGAGAAGTGTGTGTCTTCCTCACTAGAGTTTTATGGTTGTGTGGCTAGAGTTTTTGTGGATGGGAAGAGCAAATTCTGCCAGAGAAGTTCTAAGCAGAGAAGATTTAGTGAGAAGCTGATGCATATTTAGTTCCACCCCAGAAAAACTGCCAGGACTGCTTTCCACATTATTCTCCCACAATATACATGTCCAAAAATAATCTTGGATTTTAAAGGGTATTTAACGATAGAAAAGCATTACATTTTGAATAACAGTTCGCTTCTTGACGCACTTCACAAGTTACGCACTTCATGCAAAAAAGTTTGGTGTTGGCTCAGAATTCATGGTGTATGTACTCATGGAAGAAAACAACGTGGTGGTGTTTAAAGCTTTAATGTTTTCCTGAGGTACCTAGATATCAAAGAGGTCCTATAGTACAGAAACTGATCAACTTAGGTACATGATGTTCACGTTATTGCCAATTAGAATATGAACAAGTTATTGTTGAGCGAAGCTAAAGGCAATCGAATAGGAAAGGAAGAAAAATTCTTAGAGAAACCACACTACTTAAATACTCATCCGTCCCCAATTAATTGGTCGTGCTTGACTTGCACACTTAGGATATGAGTCATGTTTTATGAGTTTCTCATTTTACCCCAAGAGAGAGAGGGGGAGGGAAGAAAGTGGCCAAGAGAGAGAAAAATGGGTTGGTGTACGATTAAATGTGGAAAGAGAGAGAATAAAAAAGTGTAAGAAGGGGTAAACATGAAAATCACCTACGGAATCTTTCTTAATTTAAAAAGTGATCAATTTTTTCTCAGATAACTCAAAAAGAAAATATGATCAATTTTTTTTTGGGACAGAGAGAGTGGTATTCATAGACTGAACTCCCCGCTCCTACTACAAACACCAGAATACAAAAGTAAAAGGAAAAGGAAAACTTAGGGGGCGTATGTTTATCTTTTCTTGTACTCCAATTTTGTAAGGTCTATATTATAATTAAATGACCGTTGTTAAATTTATTTGTAACTAAATATAACTCCAACAGTCTTGGAATTAGACAGAGAGAGCTATATTTATTTGTAACTAAATATAACTCCCTTTCTACTGATTTCCTCTCGACTGAGTTTGTCCTTTAATTTGGACTATTATCTTTTGTGTATGGATCCACCAAGCAAACTTATGATGTGTATGCACAGGCATTGCCCCTGCCCCAAAACTTAACTTGTTCATAAGAGAGCACTAATTCCAAGACTGTTATCCAACAAATATATATCAAGTGAAATTCCTTTCCGAAGGATGGGGGGGCTTCAGAATGACAGTAAGGTTGATCCATCACAACCTGGAAGTCAAGGGTTCAACACACGAAATGTCTCTCTACAGTAGTGGGGTAAGGCTGTGAACATCAATACGTGCAATGGAGCCGCTCATTTATCTCATTTGTACATTAAAGGAGGAACCGGGAATAAGCTAGCAGTTGGAAACATGTAAGCGATGACCTGATGAAGTAAACTTTACTTGCTAACGCAGGAGGGTGGTGATTTTACTGGTGTAAAGATGCCAGCAGTATACAAGTGTAAAGAATGTGAACAATAATTCTTGTTCTACATGAGGGTGTTAAAAATGCTTGCTTATACACATTGGGATGTAGATGAAAGATAACTCACATGTTCAGCAGCACATTGGTCAGGACAGACTTTGCTGAAGATAAATCTCTTTGAGAAGCAGAGATCTGACACGATTTATTGCAGCAAAGCAGAGACACAAGTGTTCCTCAAGCTCCAAAAGCTGGTGGAGGAAACTGAGATGGTTCTGATGGAGCCACTTTGCTACCCCCTGGAGGGTAAGCCTGTCTCTGCCCCTAGACAATCCAACATCACGTATAAGAAGCTTGTCACCCTCAACCTCCACATGCAATCGAGCCACAAGACGATCAATTGTGTCTAGATCACTTTGCAACACAAAATTGCCCTTCTTAGCAGCATCGAGTTGTGCCCGATGAGACAGTTCTCTCTTAGTGATCTTGGAAGGAAGGAATGCGGGAAGGAATGGAACAGCTACAAGAGCAGCAAGCGCGTGAGAAGCAATAACTACAGCTGTTACCGTTGCACCAACAGCAGTGCCAATCAAACAAATGGCAGAGCCTGCAGTGGCACGGCGAACCAAGCGGACTCTGGAGCTAGACTTGCGGAGACGGCATTCAAGTTGTTCCTTGAGCTGGGAGAAGCAGCAGCGCATATCATGAAAGTCGTGGGAATCAGGGTGGGGAAAGGGGTTCTTGCAACTGTCAAATTGGAGGAAAACTTCAAAGAGTCGGTTGCACTGCAACATGGTGAGGGAGTCAGATTCCAAGTCCAGGGGGAGGATGGAAAGGAGGTCATGTAAAGGCGCATAAAGGAAACGAGCACGATGTACACTGTGATAGAGGAGGAGGCACAGACGGGAGGTCTGTTCACTTTGGTCAAAGTAGGTAGAGACAAGTTCAGTAAGCGTACAAGGTCTGGCACACTGAAGCGCCTTCTGGACACACTCTCTGTCTGGATGAAGGACTTCTGCTAACAACTGCTGTTCTTCATGGTCCTCCAGTTGCTCTGAATCTCTCTGGTAAGAGTTTTCAGGGTGAATCTTGGACCATATTTCAGTGTAGGAATTCGTTTTCACTGCGAGCGCGTATTCACTAGTGAGATTGACAGTGGGAGACTGTTGACAGCTGGAACTGGGCGTACCATCAGCCGAATTACCTGCAACCCTCAATATCACACACGTATAAGAAGTTTGTTAGCTTCGTAAGAGAGGATGTGCGATAAAAGAGCCACTTTGGAAGTTTACCCTGCAAAGTAGGTGTGGAAGAATGAAGATTCGGTGTTTCCACTGACAGTGATGGCCTCAGACAACTGAGCATCTGATCATACCCCTCAATCTCGCTAGCAGGTGTAAGCAGTAATTGTAGCTGTTTGCATCCAACATTCAACCAAACAAAGGCAGCACAAGCTGAAAGTAGGACATTAAGCTTTTAGTCTCAACCCATCCAACATAAAATTGGTAGCATGAAAGAGAGCATAATTATATTAGAGAATTGTGGTGATGTAACTAGGAAGTCAAAGTAGATGATGTTATACAGCAAATGATCTTTGATGCATACAAGGGGTTAGAGGTTAGAAGGCCTTGTCATGACAAACCCATTTGTCCAGTAAACTACTCGGGGCCATCCATGCTTTAGTAAAAGGAAGGGGAATTTTCTTTTTATGTGGGGGTTCATTTTGTTCATTATGAACCCAAAAGTGTAAGGCTGATTACTGAGGTCTTAAAAATTTCAAAGAAATAGAACTGAATGCTTCATACTACATAAAAATTTCTAGGAGGGTTTGTACTAGATGAGCAACAAGAATATAACTTACTAAATCATCCCAAACTCTTGCGATGGACCTTACAAATTGCCAAGCTTAAAAGACATTGTTGGGTTCATTCTCAAACAGTGAAAGCTTTTAGACAAATAGTGACCTTATCACAGCACTAGATTTCACAAGTTCTTGTAAAGTATGTTATAACTCTTGGCCTCATTCTTTAGCAGCTGAAGCGTTATAAACAAATGGTCACTTATCGCAAATAATTGCATAAGGTCAACTTTAAACTCCAATAATTGTACCTGATTGCATAAGGCACCAGTTTGGATGCCGAGCATGCATCTCCCTGACAGAAGTAAATTAGTAATGTCGACCTCATATATTTTCGCTTTTAAATTCCCCTCTACCACTCTGTATAATGCACTTTAAAAGTGATTTTGGGTATCCAGGTAGAGTAGAGAATCAAATAAAGCCATCAGATCAAACAAGGAAAGCCAGCCAGCAGTGACGAGGTCGGGTATATCTCGCCTCCTAGATCGCTCATATATATATATATATATATATATAGGGAGCTGATCCATTGATAGCGTTAGCAAAATAGGAGAAGTTGCTAGCGCGATCTGGCCGTCCATCCCAAAAGATGGACGGCCCAGATATTTTTTTTTGCGTTTTTTTAAGTACGTCCGCTACATTATGTAGCGGACAATTTTTTGACAAAAATACCCTCCAACTCCATCCGCTACATTATGTAGCGGACAGAGGTAGTACTTTTTTTTGACATAAATCTATCCGCTACATTATGTAGCGGACAGAGGCAGACTCTTTTTCTCTCCTGACATGTCTGCCTCTCATGTCCCCTCCTTTCTTCTTCTTCATCTCTCTCTCTCTCTGTCTCTCTCCTCTCCATCCTCCTTGCAGCAATGACAACAGCCCATAACACGGCCGAGCTCGACTCCGGCGTCGCCGCAGCAGAGGCGTTAGCCTCCTCCCCGAGCTCCGACCACCACAACCAACAACCCACGATTTCAGCCTTGGCATTACCCAGATGTTTCAGCCTTTCAGCGCGGCCTATCTCAAACTCCCATTACCCAGATGTTTTTGCATTCAATTGGTTGATTTCAGCCTTGGCATTCAATGGGCACTACAGAGATGGTCGGCAAGGTTCTCCAACGGTCCCTTTCCGGTCACGATGGCCTGAACGAAGAACCCGAACATTGAGAACATGGCAAGTCTACCATTCTTGAGCTCCTTCACTTTCAGCTCAGCAAAAGCCTCGGGATCATCAGCAAGGCCCAATGGGTCAAAACTTCTGCCTGGGTAAAGTGGGTCAACGACCTCTCCGAGTGGTCCGCCGGCAACGCGGTAGCCATCAACGGCTCCCATCAGAATAACTTGAGTGGCCCAGATCGCCAAGATGCTCTGGGCGTGGACCAAGCTTGGGTTGCCCAGGTAGTCGAGTCCACCTTCGCTGAAAATCTGAGCTCCGGCCTTGAACCACACTGCCTCGCCGAACTTGACACCGTTGCGGGCTAACAGTTCGGGGAAGACGCATCCAAGGGCTCCAAGTCTTTTTGGAGATCATCAAGCGTCAGCGCCTTCTTCGTCCATTTTACTGATTCAGACTCGCTGGAGAGAGAGAGAGAGAGTCAGAGCATTAATGAAGGGAGTCAGAGCATTAATGAAGGGAGAGAGAAAGAAGAGTCAGAGCATTAATGAAGGGAGAGAGAAAGAAGAGTCAGAGCATTAATGAAGGGAGAGAGAGAGAACAAGATATGAGAAAATTAGTCCGCTACATTATGTAGCGGATGAGAGAAAGGAGAGACAGAGAAAGAAAAAAAAGTCAAAACATTAATGACAGAAAGAGAAAAAAAGTCTGAAAACTTGTCCGCTACATTATATAGCGGACGGACTCGGAGGGTATTATTGTCAAAAAAATGCAAAAAATTGTCCGCTACATAATGTAGCGAACGTACTTACAAAAACGTAAAAAAAAAAGATCTGGGCCGTCCATCTTTTGGGATGGACGGCCAGATCGCGCTAGCAACTTCTCCTATTTTGCTAGCGCTATCAATGGATCAGCTCCCATATATATATATATATATATATATATATATATATATATATATATATATATATATATATATATATATATATATATATATATATATATATATATATATATATATATATATATATATATATATATCCTAAATTCCCTTCTATCACTCTGTCTAATGCACTTCAAAAGTCATGAACAAACATTGAATTCATATAATGGCAACAGATATCTAAACTCTTCCCAATTTCTTCAAGTGAGCAAACATAAAGATAGAATGTTCAGTTCATTATCATTGCCTTGCTCACAAAAATCTCAACCGTTCCAACATATTATCAAAATATCGAAAAGGGCGTCAAATAATTTTCAAAATTTACCTACAACATAAAAATAAAGATAGAACAGCGAGTTCACTTTCTGCCCTTTTGTATGGCCGAATTAGGAACTAAACATACAAGCCGAACCTCAATTTCATCTAGGCGATTTTTATATACTCCTTCAATTCCATTGAATGTTCCTCATTTGAATTTCTTTGAATTCCTAGGATAAGTTTTGTACAACTTAAAAATGTAATTGAACTCGAATAGCAATCGTAGATTAAATAAGTATCATTTGGCAAGTCAAACTAGGGTGAATAAAATGAGTGAAATGGGAAAATCCAATGGGAACTTGGCAAAGGCTATCAAATAACCAGATCCCTAAGCAACTCTCCGTTGTAGAAAAATTACGAGCGCAATCACAAAAAACGGTAAGAGCCCACTAATTTGCACTTACAGAGATGTATGACTGACTGGACAAGAGGAAATTGTACATGGAAAGTGTGTGTGTGTGTGTGCGCGCGTGTTTATGTGTTCGACTTCGAGGAGCACTCTGAAACTGTTACCACTCTTTTGCTGTTTTTGGTTTCTAAACACAGCAAGAAAATCACTTTTTGAGAAGGTAAACCATTTTACAACAATCAAGCTACCATGAAACAATTCGATGTGGACGAACTGCAAAGGCAATCAAATAACCATACTCCTAAACAACCCTATATAGAAAAATTGCAAAAGCAATCACACAAAAACCCTAAGAACCCACCAAGATGAACTAAAGTGGCTGGAGTAATTGAAATTGTACCCAGAAAGTTGGGGGGTGTGTATTTATTTTAGTCTTCGAGGAGCTTTCTGAGGTAGGCTTTGAGGGCGTCGTTCCGGGCCTTGGCGCGGGCCTGTTGCGGGGCGATGTTGGCGAAGGAGAGGTGGACGCCAACGGCGAAGAGGGCAGCGCCGGCGGCGAAACAGCTAACGGTGACGACTAGTTGCTTGGGCGTGGGTGGGTAGGACCCCAGCACCATTTCTTTGCCCTTTAATACTACAACTGTAGTTTGACTTTTTCTGTGAATTGCTCGCTACTCGTTTGGTGGTTTGACTGGAAGTCACAGTTTGGATTCTTCGGGAAGCAAAGACCAATGGGAGAAATGTACACTCGCATAAAGCTTCAAATTTTGGGTGGAGTAAAAATTGTGCGCTTCAATTCGGGATCATTTTTCATGAAAGTTTGTGCCATAAGAAGGGATTAAGGGAGGCCATAGTTATTATTATCTATCTATACCTAATAATGATAATGATATTTCTATATTTATTATTTATATTTTCTATGATATACTACCTAACATCATTTTTTGCGGTACATTAAAACTCATCCCGCTATTTAAACAAGTGTCCCCAATATACAATTTTTTTTAATTATCTATTTTCTTGACAATAGTAGAAAGGACCAGGACAAAAATGTCAACAAATACTAGCCTACTCTCTAATTTCATTTACCATATACCCTCTCCCTTTAGCTTATGTAACTTCCAATTAGTAACTCCTCCTCCTCTTTTCCCTTCCTCTTCCTCTGTTCAACACAAGAAAATACGTGTTAGCCCTATGGTTGGATAACCTAGGCTTACATCTTGTTTTGATGATAACTACACATTGATTATGTTCTAATGTGTGTTTTGAGTGGATTCTTAGTAGATATATACATGACACTCATGAAGACACATTTGAGAAGTTGGATAGATGGATTGAAGCCAAAGAAGCTTAAAGTTATAGTGGACATACTATGGAAGCTTCATCAAGTCCTATGTCAAAGAGCAAGAAAGAATGCAAAGGCTAAGTTACTACGATTATGATTGGTCTTTACTATTATGTAACTAGTCTTGGTTTGATGGTTGGATTGATGACTATGACCTAAAAAGACCTTAGGACACCTTGTGCATTGCATGTGAGTTCATAACCTTTCACACAAGTGTGGTTCTTGAAAATGAGTGAACTTTGGAGCTCACTCAGATTTTCTCAAAAACTATTTTGGTGCCAATATTTTCATATCTTGATAAAACTTTTCATTAGCTTTCCAACGCAAAAAACGGCACCTCAATCCGATTTTTCTAGAGAAAGTTATGCCCAAAATAGGAAAGGGGGTTCCGTGAGGCAGCTGATAGGCAGTAGGGTAATACAATCGACTGTATTTGAATCCAGTCGACTGCATTCCAATGCAGTCGACTGCATTGGTCAAAATTCAGTTCCAACGGCTATTTTCGAGGACAAAACTCCAACGGCTATTTTCGAGGGAATACAGTCGACTGCATTGATTACAGTCGACTGCAATGGCAGTTTTGCCCATATTTTGCCTCTAACGGCTATATTTCATTTGCTCTCTATATAAATGATTTGGGGCTTCATCATACACCATGGAAACCACATTCTAAGCCTCCATTCATTAGAGAAACATCAAGGCTCATAGATTAAACTTTTCTCTCTTCATCTTCATGATTTTACATCATTAAAGAGAGCATCTTTGTGAGCAATTCTTTGATTGAGAGTGAGCATTCTTCAAGTCATCAATTCTCTCATCTCTCTATTGTACTAGAGCTTAATTTGTACTCATTTCCTTCTTGAGAGTGAAATCTTTGTACACATTTCTTCATTGAAAGGTTCTTGTATCAAGGCTTGGGTTTGTCAAGTCTTTGGAGCTTTGGGATTCAAGGCTTGTTCTTGGTGTGGGCATATCATCAAGTGTTGTAAGGGTTTTGATCTTGACCCGGAAGAAGATTGTTACTAGTGGATTCTAGTGCTCTTTCAAGGGACTTCCTTGAAGAGGTGGACGTAGGCTTGTGGGTATATCAAGCCGAACCATTTAATTCTCCTTGTCAAGTATCTCTAACTCAATCTCTTTACTTATTGCTCTTTAATTGTTTGAAATTGTTTAGTTAGCATCTTCATTGAATTATTACTTGGTTGTTTGCTTATTTAAGTTATTGAGATTGAGGTTTGTTGTTTGTTAATTTTTAAAGTAGTCTCAAAAACCCTATTCACCCCCCTCTAGGGTTGTTTTATTGGTTTCAATACGTTTTTAGCGACGAAATTTTACCGACGGAGAATAATCCTTCGGTAAAACGTGGTATAACCGACGGATACTACTGTCGGTAAATGTCCGTTGCTAAAAACTTATTATCGACGCAGTTAGTGTCGGCAAAAGTTTTTGCCCTACAACGTTTTTGCGGCGGTCTTTTAGCGACGAAACTACCGTCGCTAAAACTCTTTTACAAAATTATTTTTTTTGAGGATTTTATAAAATTGTTTTAGGGACGGAAGGAATCCGTCGCTAAAATTTCCGTCGATAAATATTGTGATTTACTGACGGACTTTTAGCGACGGAAAGAACTCGTCGCTAAAAGTCCTCGATTAAAACAACCAGATCTACCTTTCTTTCTCTTCTCCCGTTTCTCTCTCAGAAAAATCTCCCACCGCTATTCTGACTTTCGACGATCAACCTCCATGGTGACCCACCTTCGGCGATCCCCCTCCACGGTGACCCCTCCACTGCCGCAAGGTTAATGCCCTCCACTACCGCGACGTGAAAAGCCTGCCATCGTCGTCGCGCCACCAACACCGCCGCCCTCCATTGCCGCCGGTTATTGTGCCTTAAGGTAACTTCTGTTTAGGGTTTAATTGCAGCATATTATTTGTCTTTGATTCGCATATGATTTCGAATTTTAAAAGATATTACATTAGTAGCTTAATTTGTTCTTTCCTAGTACAACATACGTGGCAAATTCCAATCCTGATATTATAATCGAAAAAGCTCAAAGCACACTTCCCACTCCCATGACATGTCAAATTAGCGATTTTGTCACCTTTAAATAGTTGCTATATTTGGGGTGGGGGTGGGGGTGAAGTGCTTGAGTATGGGGATGTTTTTTCTTTTAGGAGCAAAGGTCCCATGTATGAAGGGCTAATGACTATCTTTATATTAGAACCCCAAATTGATCGCCAACAGGAAGTCTCGAACTGGTTTCTGATCTCATTAATCGCCAACAGTATGTTCTTTGAGCTCGAATATAGTACTTGTTAGTTGGTTGTGCATCAATTAGGTCTTGTGTGCATTACTTGTTAATTGGAATTTGCCTTAATTGGCTCCATTGGTTAGTGATGTAGCTAAGCTAATTTAATTGTGTCACCTATTGAATTCCCTAATCGAATCGAACCCTAAATTGAACCCCTAATTGAACCCTAAATTGAATGTCTTAATCCAACCGAACCCTAAATTGAACTTATTTAACTCCCTAATTGAACCCTAAATTGAATGCCCCAATTCAACCGAGCACTAAATTGAAGTAATTGAACCATAATTGAACCCTAAATTGATGTAATTGAACCCTAATTAAACCCTAAATTGAATGGCCTAATCGAATCGAACCTTAAATTAAACTAATTGAACCCCTAATTGAACCCTAAATTGAATGCTCTAATCCAATCGAATCCTAAATTGAACTAATTGAACCCCCTAATTGAATCCTAAATTGAATGCCCTATTTCAACCGAAACCTAAATTGAACTAATAGAACCCCCTAATTAAACCTTAAACTGAAGTAATTGAACCCCCTAATTGAACCCTAAATTAATTGTCCTAATAGAATCGAACACCAAATTGAAATAATTCAAGCGCATCGGATAAGTGCATTTTGAACAATTTTTTCCATTTGAACATTGATCATTTGTTTGATAATTTTAGGTTGTTAATTGTGCTTTTGAGAATTGTGATTATTGATCAATGATTTTAGATTGTTAATTGACGATTTTAGGTTATTAGCTGTGCATTTGAAGTAATTGAGATTAATAATTGATGATTTTAGGTTGTTAATTGATAATTATAGATTGTTAATCGTGCATTGAGCATTTGAGATATTGAGATTGTTGACGGAAGATAGGACCCAATTGGATTGAATGTGTGATTTTTATTAATTTTTATTGCATTGAGCCTTTGAGAATTGAGAATTGAGATTGTTGACGGAGGATGGGACCCAATTGGATTGAGATACCTGTTAGTTAGCGCTGACACGGACACCACATCTGATCGACTGTGTCTGACATTTAAAAAATAAATCAACGTATGCCGATGTGTCCGGAGGTGCGTGTCGGTGGGTGTCGGACACGTGTCCGAAGGCGTCGGACACGTGTCTGTAGGTGTCGTACGTGTTAGACACGTGTTCGGAGGTGTCAGACACGTATCGAACACCATATCGACACTAATTAGCTATAATTAGTCGTAATCAACCCTAATTAGCTATAATTATCTGAAAGTACTCCTCATTAACAATAATTAGCCCTAACATCACCCAATTAAGCCTAATTAGCACTAATTAGGACTAATCAGCACTACTTGGCACAATTAAACCCTAATTAGGACTAAATAACCCTAATTAGTCCTAATCAACCCTAATTAGCTATAATTAGCCCAAGGTACTCCTTATTAACACATATCTTAATAAATCCTAATTAGATTAACTTTTTCCCATAACGCTAAACCCTAAACCTTGATACTCGTAATTAACCATAATAACCCAGTTAGCCCTAATTAGCCCTTGTACATCCCATAATCACTCCATATTGCCCAGAGACGATTCAATTACTCGTTGTTTACAAACGATGCCTTCTTTATATTAGTTGTTATTTTGAGAAGTCCATTGACAACGAGATGGTTCAACTCGTTGCCAACAAATTCTATTTGAAGTGGAATTGGTAACATATGCAACGATTTTTTTACAATTTTGATAATTCAAAAAGATTCTTGCATATGTTATCAATTTCTGAACGCATGCATGCATAAAAACCCTTAGTTCCAGTTCAAAGGTACTCATTACAAAGTAATATTTTGTAATGAGCCTTTGGATGTCTAGTTTGGACAATTTGAAAAAGCAATCAACTCATGCTCTGTGTTCTATATCGTAGATATTTGGTACACGTTCTCATGTGTTTCTCCGGGTGCATACAGATCTGGTGTTTTAACATCCGTCAAACCTTGCAAGGCAAGGTTAGATGAATGTTAGAACACCTCGGATGTATCCCTTCGAGAGGTAATCTTTAAATTGTTACAGTTGTTCGTTTATATTAATGCGACACATATTATCATTGATATTCCACCTAACTCGACTTGCTAAACTTCTACGTTCATGTTCATTTAAAGAAAAAAGTCCACAATAAGGCTCGGGTTGAGGGCTCAATTGCAGAGGCTTACGTAATGGAAGAACTTGTAAACTTTTGTAGTCAATATTTCGGGCCTGATGTTGATACAAGGTTAAATCAACTAGGCCGAAATGAGCCCGGATCGAGCACAAATTTGGAAGGATAATTGTCAATATTCAAGCAGTTTGGTAGTCCGTTCGGCCGAACATATACTTGATGGCTAACGGATGAAGAGTACAGTGCTGCAACAATATATGTCCTTCTAAATTGTGATGAAGTTTTGACATTCGTTGAGTAAGTTAATGTCTTAATTCACTTACATTGTTGTACATAATTAAAAGTGTGTGATAAGCGAGTCAACTATATTGGTTTGCAGTGAGTTCGATGTAGAATCTTTAATCACTGATCCCGCTGGACTTGAATCTCATCGGAAATCACAATTTGTACAGTGGTTCAAAAGGCGTGTAAGTCCTTAACAAAATTATATTATGTGTTATATACAGTTCTGTGGCCAATTAGTATACTGATTTATCCTTAATTTTTACCGTCATCTACAATAGGTTCAGTCAATGGATAGACCAGTGGCCTCCGCTTGAAATTACTAGCTGAAGGCCCTAACAAACAAGCATCCTGTCATGGAGGCTATATCATCAACGGGTTTAGGTTTAACGTAAAAGATGATGACCGAACAAAACAAACCCAAAACAGTGGAGTCTTGGTCAACGGCGACTGTTATGCTAAGAATTGCATGGACTTTTACGGAGAGCTAGATGAGATTGTTGAGCTAACATATCTGGGTTCCCAAAACCGCCTGGTAATGTTCAAGTGTACGTGGTTCGATGTCACATGCAGTAGAGGAATCCGTGTTAGCTCTCAAGGGATTGTAGATGTCAATGTCAAGTCAAGACTTGCATCAGACGAGCCCTTTGTGTTTGCTAGTCAAGCTGCACAAGTCTTTTACGCAGAGGACGTCGCCAATCCCAAATCTCATTGGTATACAGTTATCAAGTCCAAGAAATTGCCCGTGACATATGACAGTGAGGTAGACTCCTTTCAAGCCGACCAACCACCTGTCTTGTTACCTGTTGAGGTCAACAACGAGGAGGACGATCTTCCTCTTCCAACAACACTTCATGTAGGAGAAGAAGTCGTAGATGATGACGCGGAAGACGTAGAAAGTGTTGGAGATGATGTGACTGAGTCTACTGATGAAGAGGATGAATTAGAAGATGAAGAGGACGACGAGTCCCACGAAGAAGAGGGCGACGAGTCTAGTGAGGAAGATGATGATGATTCCCAAACTGAAAATGATTGACTTGTAATGTTGTAACATCATGGAAAAATGTAGTAACATTTTAGAACTTGGTTCATATTGATGTGTTTTTGTACCTCCGTTCATATATATATATATATATAGTGCCGATGATGATTTCTGCCAAATTATTATTTTTTAATGTGTTAATGTCTTTACAATTTATCTATACGAAGTCAGATATGGATAGGATACGAGCTATTCGTGGCCGGGCTGGACGCCGAGCTGCTTCCTCCCCGGTGGGTCCCACCTCGTCATTGCTCACTGATGACGAGGCACAGAGTGATCGCGTACAACAGATGAGGCCCTGGCTCCAGCCTCAGCCGTCGCCCCAACTCGACACAGATTCATCCCACACGCGCGTTGATTCTCCTTCTTCCGTGGGTTCTACCTCAGGTATAGTTGATAACGGTATTCAGTACATTTTTGCTAATTTATATTTGAAGTATATTTGAACTGTATTAATGTCTGTGTTTTGTAGGATCTCGACGAGGACGTGGCCCGACACGCGGGGTACGCATCGACCCCCAGCGTAAACAGAGAGTTACGCTCACCCAGGAGGGCCTGTAAGTAAAAAAAATCACATCATGCCTTATTTTGTACATTTGGGATGTTAATTTATATTTGAACTGTATTAATTTATTTATTCATTTACTTCTTTGGCAGGATCCTGGAGAATCTGGCGAGGACGAAGATCGGCGTTCTTGTGAAGGGCCGATTCTTCGAGCCACGCCTGTACTGGAAGGACTGGGATGCCGTTGCGAGGGAGTCCCTATGGGAGGAGTGGCTGGTACGTTGAAGTATTTTTTTCCTGCGATAGTATTTGTTTAATTAAAGTTTGTTTTCTAAATTAATTTGTGTTATTGAATGCCTTGTAGGAGGGGTTCACGTTTGACTCGGCTGATCAGCAGGCACTGGGGCGGCAGGCCTTCTTTTCTTACATTGCCAAGAATTACCGCCGATGGCTCCACGACGCAAGGGACCAGGCGAAGAAGATGCTGCCCGATGGTGCCCCGATGACGAAGATGAAGACATATCCCCCACATTGGATATCTCCAACTGTATGGGAGGAGATGATAGATCGGTGGGCTGTGGATCCAGGCTGGGACGCCAAGAGTAAGAGCGGGGCCGAGAACAGACAGAACAAAGATCCGACGCACACGGGGGGGTCGGTGCCACACGACATCGTCCGACACATGAATGCGGTCAAGCACCCGGATCTGGAGGAGGATGAGGTCGTAGCTCTGACGTATAATCAGACGCACGTGCGGAAGAAGGACAAGGACGAGGTGCGCCGGGCCGGCGACTATGTTTCAGATATTGCCCGGCAGATCGATGTAAGTCGATGTGTTTAATTAAGTTGTTAATTTTTTCTTACTATCCTCAATGTCTGTTGTGTTAATTAATGCCCTAACATATCTTTAAATCACTGTTTTTGTAGGCCTCGTATGAACAGCTTAGGGAGTCCGGACAACCATCAGCATCCACTAGTACGGTGCGAGTACTGGGGCGTTGAAGCGATGGCTGGATACGCCGGAGGTCGTCAATCGGCCGAAAGGCCGCATACGCGGCCTGCCTAGCACGACTGCTCGTGCCGTGATAGGAGCATCCTCACTCCCCGCTGCCCCTCCACAGACACCGGCTCCTCGACATCCGTTGGACGAGGAAGAGATCCAGCGCATTGCTATGGTGGTGTTGAGGATGATCAAAGAGCAGGATCAGTAGGGTACCGCTGCTGGATATGCCGAGCCAGCCCTAGAGCAGGATCCAGATCAGGGACTCAGCAACCCCTGATGAGCCCTTTCTCGTGCTCGGTCCCAGCTTGTCCCCCTCCCCCCGCCCGGCTTGTACATGATGACTATTTTTTTATAATTAATTGTATATATTTCTTTGTGTATTGATTATTGTGCATTGTTGAGAATTGTGTATTGATTATTGTGCGTTGTTGAGAATTGAAATTTTTATTACAGGTCTGGGTAATAGAAAAATAAAAAAAATATTTTTTAAAAAAATTGACTTTTGGAGACGGATTAATTCTGTCGCCAAAGTGTTTCTTCTATTAACTTTTTAGTGACGGAATATTCCGTCGCCAAAACTCTTATTTAGCGACGGAATGTTCCGTCGCCAAAAAAATTATTCCGTCGCTAAATTCACAAAACAGAAAATAAATTAAAATACGTAAAATATAATTAGCGACGGATATTCCGTCGCTAATTAATAAATAATCCGTCACAAAAAGTGCAATATTAGACGACGGATTTGAAAATTTCGTCACCAAACTTTTAGTGACGGGCTTTTATACGAGGAACTTTTAGCGACAGAATATCCGTCGCTAAAACCTTTAGCGACAAATTTTGAGCTTTTAGTGACGGATTGTCCCATCGCTAAAAGCCTTTTTTTCTTGTAGTGGTTACAAACTGCAATCCGCGACTCAATAGCGTAGAATTTTTCTTCAATTCTCCACCGGTAAGTTCCGATGCCTACCAATTTTATCCCCTTATTTTCCTTCTTCTGCATGTTCCCTGTATTTTAATGCATCTGAATTTCTCTCCCTTTATCGTACCTATACATCTTTCTAAACGGACAACTGTTTGTTCACAAAACATCAAGCAAGAAGTTTAATTCACATAACAGATTGCACAAAACAAGAAGTGAGCCTTATTTCCCCCTACTTTCTTAAGAACAATAAACCAACAAAAAGGAAAACAAAGTGAAGCTTAGTTGGTACTAGCTCCTCCTGAGTTTGGTTCAGGCTTTCTTTTCTGTTTTTGAGTCGAATTTCATGCATGGTTTTCAATTCTTTCTTGCGTTGCGTTTGTGGAACAGGCTAGACAGATTCTTTGCAAGGTGGATGACGAACGGAAAGGCCTCCACAAATGGAAGGACTCCCATTAATCCAAAGAATTCGAGGGTCCCACCACCGCTGCTGCTAATGACGATGTTGGCGAGTCATTGGACTGCACAATTAACCACCAAATATTGTTGGGTCCACGACCGATCGCCGTTGGTGGCCAGCAGTGTGTGATTCTATTGGAGGTGGTGGTCGTGTGTGTGGGATCGGTGGTTATAGGTGTGCATATTGGTGGTGATTGGTGGTCGCAGGTAGGCAATAATAGGTCGGTCTTATATGTGAAAAGTTATTGTGTTTGTGGAGAGGTGGTATCCGGCGATGTTGGGTCGTGGTGACCGCGGTGGTGGCCTGTCACTTAGTGGTGGGCAGTAGGTGTGGCTGTCAAGAGGGTGTGATCAGTGGTGGTCTAAGTGGCGGAAAATGGTGGTTGTCGAGAAGTGGTGGCCAGTCGTGGTGGATGGTAATGGATGGAAATTGCATTGGTGGTGTGTCTTTTTGAGAAGGCTATCGGCAGAAGTAAGAGTCCTAAGATTTTACAAAAACGTACGAATATATCAAATGGAGTAATTAGAACTATTATATAGTGACAAAAATTCATTTATGCCAAAATTTATATAAAGGAAAGATGGATTTAGATAAAATATAAGAATTTATTTTTTGAAAAATGATGAAAACATATAATGAGAAGATGAATTTACTCATGGGAAACAAATGGTGTTAGAAAAAGTTTAGAGATTTAGAAAATCATGAAAACGTATACCGATAAAGTGCTGTATTGAAAAAGAAAAGAGAGGTAACTCTGGAAGATGACTTGGCAAATTATAATGGTAATTTATAAAAGAAAAGTGACAAGGACAACTAGAAATTGACTCTCACATTGCATTTGCTACAAGTACAATAAATGTACAACGTTGTGCATTATTACTTTTGACGTGCATAATCTACTCTATAATATTACATGATTAGTTAGTCGTATTTTAAAAAATTACCACTCATAGTCGATAGACGTGATGCATATGCAATTACAGAAAATATATGTAATTAATTGATTTTACAATGAAATGAGGACCGAGAGGGAGGAGCAATAGAAATGGAGTACGAATGTTGAATACTGTGGTGGAATGATAGGAGATGAAGAATAAGTTTTAAATGTAGTATGGTGGAGCAGTTGTTTATCAAATAGAAAGAAATTTTTAATAATGATCTTGATTAACTTTTTTCTTTAACTTGAAGTTGATATATAATAATGACTTAAGTAGAAGTTATCCCTCTTTTTGACAAAAAAAATTCTATAAATAAAATGACTAGACATGTGGGCTATCCGCTAAACATCTAGCTTTGCAAACACCTTACTTTGCTACATAGTGAAAAAAAGACCAAAACCTTAGGTGTCACTAACGTATTTAGATTTGGAAATAGGTTTTACAGATGAACCAACTGATTCCGAAAATTTAGAGGGACACCGCCAAAGAGAACGTATACGGATTCGCACGGAGTTGAGATTCAGTCGGCGTACTCACCCAAGAAGAATGTCTAGTTGTTGCAGACATATATCCTCAACTTTAAATCAAGAAACAAACTAATGGGACAGAGAAGAGAAAGTATAAGTGTTGGGTAAGGAGAAGTTATAATACCCCGACTTTTTAAAGGTCACTAAACTAGCTATTGGTTGGTTGAGAATGAATTGGATTATGATTTTCAGTGACAATTGGGATTGGCATTGTCGTGTTTGTCAGGTGTCAGCATGCCATCATGACATCTCGTGCTTAATGAGGAGTTAGTGTTATTTATTTCTCTGATTGACATCTCATGCCATTTATCATTGTCGTGCTTGTAACGTGCCACCATATTATCGTGACACGTCGTGTTTCAAGCCTCGTCAAGCTTTACTTAGCTTTGTCGTGCTCGCTAGGTGGCATACCATTGTCTCGCCATGTCGCGTTTCTTTCCACCTCGTGCCTCTTAGAAATTTCTATAACTAACCCTTTAATCTCTTTTCAAATTATTTTAAGCTATATTTGACTTTCGTAGATAGACAGTGGGTGAGAGAAGAAGTTTAGCCATGATTATGGAGGAAATATGATACTTGTAACGCCCCCGAAAATCCAGAGCTCCGCTGTCCCGAACTCCCGGGTCGTTAACCTACCGGATCACATCACACCTGTCAGACCTGTTCACTAACACATATTCCAAATCATCTAATTCAGTATCAACTCAGATTCGTCAAATACAAACTTACAAAACTACTTAAACTTCAACTATTAAAACCTAGATTCTTTACAAACTCGAGTCCTTATAAACCAAGGTAACGGTACCGACCCACGCATGGGTCTCATTACACAGAAGTGGCGGCCCACCGGAAGCTCACACAAACTCTAACCCATTCCCGAATCTGCTACAGCTTATCATCACCTGCAGAAGAGAATCAAACGAAGAGTGAGCTTTTGAGAGCTCAGTAAGGTCGCACAAGGACTACCAACAGGATTAAAAAATGATTCCAAGAATCCAACTGACAAAGATTTCCAGAATACTTCAAACGGTAAAAAATACTCAATGATTCTCAAAATGATCGAAATTCACAGAAACAGATACCAAAATAAACAATAATACCCATGATGGGTTCCAGAACGATTAATAAAAGATCATCTTCAAAATACAACAGAGTTTTCTCGCGATATTTCAAACGTGCACAGATCATCTGAAAATAGCTCTTTTCAAAATATACTGAATTTCTCAAGGGATTTCAACCCAAGCACAAATTATTTTAGAGAATACTTTCCGGTCATTACCGTAGCAGTCACGACAATATACAGAACAAAGAAAATTAAAAATCAATGTTGATCCTGGGCGATTGCAATGCCATTTGCACACTAAAAGAATGTACACATGCATGATGTACCAGAATAATTACTAGTCCACTTGGGTACTAGCCTGCATTCCATACAGGATTCAGACCAGCCTTATAACGCCCGCATCAGAACAAAACAGATAACCCAGATCAACACAGAAAATAAACAATATTAGTGAGCTTTAGCATAAGCTCAATCACCGAAATAAATTCGGATTCCAAAAACAATAATTATACTGACATAAGTCAGCATTCAGAATTTTCTGAAGAAATCAGACTTTCAGAAGAAAAATCACGGATAAACAACAAAAACAATTATGAATAATTATCTAGTTTTAAGCACAACAATCCGAAAGAACAAATACAGACAATTGTCAAATTTGCTCAACACATAATAACAGGCGAGCATCATAAGATTTCCAAATAATTGATCCATGTTCAATATTAAGGTTTGATGGACAAGAACATGTTGATATTAATGCATACTTCAGAGTTCGACATTAGTCACAAGTAATTCAAAAGAGTACTTACAAGTACGAGTTATCAAAATAAGGGTTCAGACGAAAGTCCTTCCCAAGATTCAGATAGAATCCCTTACCTGGATCCGTAGCTAAATTATCCTAACCGGAAGTCTTTAGCTTTAACCTACATGAAATAATCGAACTATTAGAATACAGCCTACAAAACAAAAGTATAACTTAATACAAACTCACACATGCTCGCAAAATGAACCTCCCCTCACCAGATATGTAAAATTACCGAAACGCCCCTAGGGTGTAAAATTACCGAAATGCCTCTATCGGACTTAAATCACCCAAACGGTCTACCCGTAAGTAGAACCACTGAAATAAACTTTCCATATGTAAATTTATGCAAAAATACCTTTCTTAGGTTAAATTACCAAAATACCCCTTCGGGTGATAAATTACCAAAATACCCCCGTTACACTTAAATTCTCAAAATGACTTTTTCATAAGCAAAGTGACTAAAATAACCTTAATGTATGTAAATTTACTTCAAAATACCTCTTATACGTAAAATTACCAAAATACCCCTTCGGGGTGATAAATTACCAAAACACCCCTGGGGGTTTCCGGCACCGGAAAATCTCAAAATATCTTAAATCACTATTTTAAGTATCATGATGTCATTTTTGGGATTAAAAAGTATTTTAAAAAATTTTCGTCCAAAAATCCCGAACTGATGTTCGGATCGAGCGCTAAAAGGCCAGTTTTGTGAAAAATACCTATTGGCCTCAGAATGGCCCAAAATTTTATATAATGAATCACATATATAAAATAGAGGTTCCATAAAAATTTCAGATTAAAATAACTTAATTTACTAGGTTAATTAATTCGATAAATTTCTTTAATCGATAGCCCAATTAAGCGCCCTTTGCAGATCTCGAAAATTCCCAAAAATTTTCAGAGCGTAGTTCTTATAAAAATACTAGGGGTTACTGTTTTGAATTTTGTCTAATTTTGGCTCTAGATATTTATGAAAATTCGATTAAAAACTGCCTAAATGAATTTCACCTTTAGCGACAATAACACACACTATTCAAATCAAACACACACACACACACACACTATTGCACCTTGAAACACACTCTTTCTTCCACCTTCAGCTGAGACACGTTCATCACCCAACACTTCACAACTCACACTACTTCACTTCTAATCCACTCCAAATCATTAAAATCGCATTCTACCACCTTAATCACATTCCAACACATACTTAAACATACAATTCACACACAATCACTCACATACTAACTCACTGAACTTCATCAAACTCACTGCCCAGCCGTGGTTTCTCTTCCCTAGCTTCCCACTAGCCCACAACTGGATTACCCATTGGTCACATGATATCATTTACACAATTACACAGCTAAAACCCATCACCCGCAACATTAAATCCCAGAAAATTTCCCCCAGTAACATGGCTCGACAGCCATGTTCATGGCTCCAACACATGCTCCACAATAACCGAAAACACACACAAACTTCAGAAACACACACTAAAACATGCCAACAAGGAGTTTGGAAGGTTTACCCTTTAAAAATGTTTGGAAATCCTCTATGTTCTTCCTTATTTTTCCTCTTCCACGACTGCCCTGTTTCCCTTCTTCCTCTCTATTTTTTGTTGTTGGAGTTACTATTCTTCTCCTTTCTTTCTGTTTCTTTTCTTGTCTTCCTTTCCCAAAAGGGAAAGGTTTCCCTTTTTGTTTTTTTGTTTTGTTTTTCTTCTTTAAACTTATCCTTCCCTTCTCAATTATCTTCTTTTTTTCCTAGCTTAGTCATTAAGCTAGTAGGAGGTGGCACTCCCACAATTTTCCTCAAAATTCCAAATTAACCCCCAAGATTTTTCAAAATTACGAAAATGCCCCCAAAATTTTAAAAATTATATTTTTGCCCCAAAATTCTTTTAAGCTTTCACAAGCTTCTAATACCCGAGTATTGCTCAAAATTAGCCCCCGTTTTTTTTTTGGAGCCCAGATGGTATTTTTAACCGGCTCCTGAAGTTCGAGATATTACAATACTTCTTTGGAGGATTTGTATGAGTGACTTCTTCATGATTAAGGTAAGAGAATTCCATATCACTATTCTTTTTTTGTCATGTGGTTATTTCTAAAGGATCATCGTTCTCCTAAACACTACTGTTCTAAAATCTTGCTAAGATGCTTGTCTTGAATATTGACAAATATATTAGTTTTGAAATACGTTTGTGTGACAGGCTTAATTGCTTTTGATCAATGATAGTGTTCCAGTGACTTGACTATGTACATGGTATGTTATGATACAACTAACCTTTGGCAGATCCCTTTGAGGATACCAGAAGCAAGATGATGAAGTGTTATGTTTGATGTGCAACTTGGATATTGAATTGATTTGATAATTGTTTGGGGTACTAAGCCACGGTTGCATTGACAGTTTAACTGTCAAATATGTTGACCGATTCTGAATTGTTTAAAGTGTTTGATTATGATCTTATGGTTCTATGATTATTCTACTTACTGGGCTACCTGGCTTACCCACCCAACATTTACCTTTCCAGTTCAGATGATTATTTTGGTGAGCATATGCAAGTGGGGATATGAGCGAAACTTGCAGTTTTGGAGTTTAGAAATGTTTGTAATAACTTTTGGGTCTTATAATCTGATTGAGATTGCATTGTAACTACGTTGAAGATATTGAATTTTTGTTGTTATCAACTTGGGTCGTCACAGAAGTACACCTCGCAAAACAACGAGACAACTATTGACGTTGCACATTGCAAAACGAAGCATCCACAAGTGTCTAACATGAGCCCTAGTGTGCATCATGTATTAAACAACAGAAGGAGTGGCGAAGAAATTATCAGGTTGAACAAAGACAGAGGATGTCGTCCAAACAACAAGATCGACACCTACAAATACAAAGTGTTACTTGTTAGCCCCGAGGATCCACAAACGTACAATGTAAGATTGGTTATATAATAGTGTTAGCCTTATGGTTGGATAACCTAGGCTTGCATCTTGTTTTGATGATAGTATATATTAATTTTGTTCTAATGTGTGCTTTGAATGAATTTTTAATAGATATAGGCATTCACACTCATGAAGACACATTTCTAAAGATGGATACATGGATTGAAGACAAATAAACTTAAAGCTATAGTAGAGATGATATGGAAGCTTTATCAAGTTAAAGAATACATAGGCTAAGTTACTATCATTTATGATTGATCATTACTATTATATAGCTAGCCTTGGTTTAATGCTTGGATTGATGACTATGGCCTAAAATGATCTTAGGATACCTTGTGCATTGCATGTGAGTTCATAACCTTTCATACATATATGGTTCTTGAAAATAAGTGAACTTTAGAGCTTTCTCACATTTTCTCAAAAATATTTTGGATCTAATCTTTTTATATTTTAATAAAACTTTTTATTAGTTTTTCAACGCAAAAAATAGCACCTCAATCCGATTTTTCTAGAGAAATGCCCAAAGTAAAAAAATGGGTGACATGAGGCAGTTGAGTAACATGATAGTAAGGTAATGCAGTCGACTTTACTAACTGTTGGTTGAGAAATAACAGCTAGTTTTGTCCAAAATCATGCCAAATCTTCCAATAACAGTTATATTTGATATCCACCATATATAAATGATTTAGAACTTCGTCATACACTATGAAAATCACATTATACGCCTCCATTCATTAGAGAAAGGCTCATAGATTGAACTTTTCTCTCTCCATGTTTATGATTTTATATCATTAAATATAGCATTTTTGTGAGAAATTCTTTGATTGAGAGTGAGCATTCTTCAAGTCATCAATTCTCTCATCTCTATTTTGTACTAGAGCTTTATTTGTACTAATTTTCTTTGAAGAGGGTTTCTTTGTACACATATGATCTTTGTAAAAGATTTGTAATCAAGGCTTAAGTTTGTCAAGTCTTGGGGTGTAATATCCCGCACTTTTGGGAGATGGTTAAAATAACTATTGGAGAACCGAGAAATAAACCGGCATTAATTTTGAACATTGCTCGGGTATTAGTAGAGTATCGAAGCTTCAAAGAATTTTGGGACAAAAATGTGATTTGGAAAAATTTTGGGGTCATTTTGTAATTTTGAAAATTTTATGGGGAATAAATGTAAATTAATCTTTTTGGTGATGAAAAATAATAACATGAGTGATAGTAAATATTTTAGTGACATTTAGTTATATTAATCAAGGTTAGAATTAGTTTGGGGATCAAATGTAATTATATGAGGTGTGGGGTTATTTTGCAAATACAAAAATTTTGGAGGCAAATTTGCTAATTTTGTAAAGTATGCAGGTGTGTCAAATTTTCGAGAAATGGTCTTAATATGGAGCCACCACTTACTTCTCTGATTGATGACTAAGTTGATTAAAATATAAAATAATGGTTAGAGCCTTTAAAAAAGAAATAATTAAATGAAAAGAAGAAACATAAAATAAGAAATGGGAAAAGATAAAAAAAAACAGAGCACAGAGCCCTGGCAAAAATAAGGAACGAATTTGAGAGGAAAAAGAAGAATTGGCCATAAGGAAAGCAACGAGCTGGCTACAGCATACAGGGAGCAGTTTGGTGAAATTTTGAAGGAGAATGGGCGCTCAAAGTTAGATAAAAACCTGTTTGGACAGTGTGTGTTCATGATGTTTATGTTGGTGAATTGTGAGATAAAAGTCAAATTCGTGTAAGATTGGTTAGGTAATTGTGTTAAACGCATAGGTAGGTGTGATTAAGAGGGATTGGGGTGGAAATTCAATGTGTATAGGGTGCAGCAGGTGTGTGTATGTGTGTATCTTGTGTGTGTTTTCACTATGTGTGTGTGAGTGCGGTGAATGGTTGTCTGTGTGGGTAGAGGAGAGATACCCGTAGATTGTAGATGATTTTGTGAGTGTATACAGGTGATGGAAGTGTGTACTTAGTGTGTGTGGTGTATGACAGAGTGTATGGGGGGGGGGGGGTGTGGGTGTGTGTGTATGTGTTAGGGTGTTCACAGTGTGTGCGTTGGTGTTAATGTGTGTACATGGGTGTAAATAATATGTTAAGGGTGGCGTTATGCGGTTGGAAGTATGGTAGAGTACGTGTTTGTGAACTGTGGGAGTGTGTGCACAAGTGTGTGCGCTCGACAGGAGGTAGGGGATAAATTGCGTGTAGTTAATGTGTATTAGTATGGGTTTTGATTTGAATATGAAGTGTTATTTTCACTAAAGATAAGTGTTAATTAGGTAGTTTTATGTAAATTTTAAAAAAAATTTAGACTAAAATTAGACACGTCCATATGGTGACCCCCATTATTTTTACGAGACGTACGTTCTAAAATATTTTGAGAATTATTGGTGACTGCGAAAGATGCTAAACTAAGGTATCGATTAAAAAGAATTAGCGATTAATTTAGCTTACCAAACTAAGTTATTTTAACTTGAAATTTTTAGAAAAATCTTACTTCACTGATATGTATCATATTCTAAAATTTTGTACCATTCCGAGACCGATAAGTCTTTCTAGCTGAACCGACTTCTAAGCACTCGATCCGGACACCGGTTTGGGATTTTCGGGCAAAATTTTTTAAAATACTTTTTAGTCTAAAAATGACTTTAGGATGCTAAAAATAGTGTTTTAAGATATTTTTTATATTTTTCTATTGCCGAAAACCCCCAAGGGGTATTTTGGTAATTTGGCATTCCGGATGGGGTATTTTGTTAATTTTACATGTAAAATGTATTTTTGCATAAATACACATACAATAAGGATATATTAGTGATTTCACTTACATAAAGGCTGTTTTGGCAATTTAAGGGTGAGGGGGGGTATTTTGGTAATTTGCCACCCGAGGTATTTTGATAATTTTACATATAAAGGGTGTTTTGGGTAAATTCGCATACAGTAAGGTTATTTTAGTGATTCAGTTTACCGAAAGGCCGTTTTTGTGATTTAAGTTTGAGAGGGACATTTTGGTAATTTTAAGTGTGTAGGCAGAACTAGTAGTTCTCTTACCTGACCGGCTAAGATTTTGAGTTCTTAGCAGAAACCTGCTCAGGGAGAGTGGATGGTTGATCGCCGCCTTTAAGCGCCGTGGCCGGGGCGCCTCGGCGAAGGTCTTCACAGGCAAATCCACATATTTTATATGACTTAGCACCGAAGGCGTATGCATTAGACCTGGGATCGATTCTCCGTGGCATATAGAGATGGGCGACTTGACCAGGAGAGAACACACGGTCACATTCAACTTCCTTACCTAAAAAAACAAAACCATGAGCCCCCTTGGATGACATCCTTGAATCCTTCTCAAGAAAATAACTATTTATGACTTTGCGATAGGAGTTAGAGTTGCCATTGCAATTTGATATACCTGGTGAATGGGGTCATTTTGGGATTATGCGTGACTCCATATTGATTTATAATATCGTAGTGGAGACCGTATTCTAATCAGCTGATTATTCCGTTTAGGGTAAAGCTAAAGACTTCTGGTTAGGATAATCTAGCAGCGAATCTAGATAAAGGTTTCTATCTGAACCCTGAGTAAGCACCTTCGTCCGAACCTTATTTTGATAATTCGTACTTGTAAGTACTTCTTTGATTTACTTATGACTAATGTCAAATACTGAATTATGTATTAATATCAACATGTTATTGCACAAAAAATCCCAATATTGAACCTAAATCGATTATTTGAAAAACTTATCGATACTCACCTTCTATCACATGCTGAGCAAATTTGATAATTATTTGCATTCGTTCTACTGAACTATTATACCTAAATTTGATAATCGTTTGTAATCATTCTTGCTGTTTGTTTGTGGTTTTCTGAATTTCGAGTGATGGATTATTTCCAGTTTTTTTATTGTTATTGAAACCCAAATTGATTTTGGTGATTTGAGCTTATGTTAATGCTCATTGATATTATTGATTTGTGTTGACCTAGGAATTTGTACTGTGAGGATGCCTTACAAGGATGTATTGAATCCTGCATGGAATGCAGGCTAGTACCCAGTGGGACTAGTAATTATATACGAGTACATCATGTATGTACACCTTACTGGCTTTGTTGGAATGCAATTGCAACCTGCCAGGATCAACGTCTTTGATTTTATTGACATTGTATCTTACCATGACTGCTACGGAATTGACCGGAAAGGATTGTCTCAAATGATCTGTGTCCGTTTTGTAACTGTGTGTGTTTTGGAATCCTTTGGAAAAACTTCATTTTATTTTGGAATGATGGCTTTAACTATGATCTTTTAACGATCTTTTTGGAACCTGTGGTGATTGTTATTGTTATTTTGGAATTTATTTATGATTAATTTTAATTATTTTGGAAAATCATTGAGTTTTTGATCGTTCGAAGTATTTTGGAAATCATTGTCGGTTGGATTCTTTGGAATCGGTTTGTAATTTTTTTGGTAATCCTTGTACGACCTTACTGAGCTCTCAAAAGCTCACCCTTCATTTGACTCCATTCTGCAAGTGATGATCAGTAGTAGATTGCTCAAGAATGAGTTAGAGACTGTACGAGGTTCTGGTGAGCCCATCACTACTGTATAGTAGGACCCCTGCAGGGGTCGATACTGTCAACTCGTACATAGGTGTTCGAGGTTGTAAAGAACCTAATAGTTCAAGTTCAAGCAGTTTTGTAATCTTGTGTTTGAAGAATTTGAGTTGATATCAGATTAAATGTTTTGAAGTATTGTTAGTGAATAGGATTTGGCAGGTTTGATGTAATGTGGCAGGTTAACGCTCCACGAGTTTGGGGTTGTGGAGCTCTGGATTTCAGGACTTTACAGTTGGTATCAGAGCAGTTTGGTCTTGCAGTATTGGGAGTATATGTATATGATTCTGTAGGCAAAGAACGACAGAGTATAGGTAACACGATTTTGTAGAATTTTCTTCTGATTAATGAGAATGGGGTAGGATGATGGTAGAGTTAAGAAGTCTGCCTTGGACTAGTCATTTTGTTGTTCTTTATACTCATGTTAATATAACCCTCATACTATTCATTGTGTAAGTATGGTCCGTACTTGGAGCACTGGCAGTCGGGACAGTACGGAGGGCCTAGAGGTCCCTGATATATGAGATTCTAACAAGTCTGTATAAGATGAGTAGGGATCCTATCCTCAACATTGGAAAGACTTGACCAAACAATCCTTAGATTGGGAAATATATTGTATGGAGGTTTGATGATTGTAGAGGGGGGCACCTCTACCTAATAGGGGGAAAAGCACAACCCAGAAACGATGGTTGCGGTTTTGAACACTATAAACCAAATCCTGATTTAATGACACAAAATCTGGCTAACTAGCTGTAAGGAATACCAAATCCAATCCTATGACATCCACAACTTAACACGAGAGTACCTTGTGTGGTACCAGACAAAATGCGCCTAGTTTTAGGGGGTCATTGGACCCTAAAGAGACAGAGAATTGGATTGACAAAATAAAGGAAATTTATCGTGCTATTTACTGTAGCAAGAAACAAAAGGTTGAATTTTCTGTCTATAAACTGAAGGTTGAGGCCGATTAGTGGTGGAAAATAGTAGGGAAGAGTCCGACTCATTAGCAATTGATTGATATCATTTGAGAGCAGTTTAGGAAATTATTTTTCAATTGGTATGTTTGCGAGATTTTATGAACAATTGTTCAAGGAAATTTCCAATATGACACAAACAGATCATGAATCAGTAGAAGAATTTGAAATGAGGATTTTGTTGTCTTACTAGATTTACAGTAAGGATGTTACTGACGGAGGCAGTTAGATGCCAAAAGTCTGAGTAAGGGCTTAGGCCTGAACTGAATGAACTAAGAGATAGAGTTATCCCAGCTCGATTGACGAGCTATAAGGAATGTCTTCATTTGGCATGTGTTTTGGAACAGTCTAAATCTGACAATAGAGAATGCATGAGCAAACGTAGGGTGGACAAAGAGATATAGGCAAGAGTTTTCCTAGGACAAATTTGTAGAGGCTGCTAACCGTCGGCAGTTTGCAAAGTCAGTACAACAGGGTACCCAAGGCCCCAGGATGGGGTTGAGTCAGCAATTCAGGTTAGCATCGGCTCAAGGTTATAGACCTGGGTAGAGTATGGGAATTGGAGGAGCACAAGATGTATGATACTAGATTTGGACCCTCACAGAATTCTGAAACTCGACCTACATAAAATATTGGTCACGATAGCAGGTCAACTTCTCCGGACACCCCATGCATCGTGTGCAGGAAGTATCATGGCTGTGGGCCATGCTACAGAGTTATCGATGGGCGCTTCAAGTGCGATAGT
Organism: Escallonia herrerae; assembly: GCA_033070095.1. Lineage (NCBI taxonomy): Eukaryota > Viridiplantae > Streptophyta > Magnoliopsida > Escalloniales > Escalloniaceae > Escallonia > Escallonia herrerae. Next base: position 328,034 of record JAVXUP010000112.1, read on the forward strand.
GTGGAGCACCAGGTTTGAAATTATCCAATTGTTAGAAATAATCAGTCAACTCCCCGTCCCACACCTACAGCTAATGTATCAACAAACAACGGTCCTCGTCGGGGAAGAGTATAATGTTAACAGGGGCAGACTCAGCAACCCCAAGTCTCATCAAGGCAGAGTCCTAGGACATCGACCATACTTTATTCAATGTCTACTCAGGATGCTACTACATTTGATGACATGGTGTCAGGTACACTACAGGTTAATCCAGTAGATGATCGTAGAATGTATGATTTTGGACCAACATATTATGTGGTATCCCTTACTCTTGCATAGCGATCGAGGGTGAAACTCATTCTTAGGAACTGATCTTGTGATAAGTACTTCGTTGATAGACTCTTTCACTGTTGTGCAGTTCTCTGTTATTGTATAGTCTAGGTTTGGGATGGAGATCCTTCTATGGACCTCATTCTATTTGTTTTTCAGGATTTGATATCATACTAGGTATGAATTGGTGATTTGCTATTCACGCATCTGGGTATTGTCAGGAAAATCCTAGTCATATTTGGAAAGTTTGTAACGTATGAGCAGTAGTTAAGTTGGTGGAAAGTGACGGGTGTTAAGACTGGAAGTTTTGTTCAAGGATACGAGAAGAAATTTTGGGATTTTACTCTGTCATATCATTCATTCTTTGTATATTGAACTCAAGTGGGACTTAATTGAATGCCAACTTACTCTAAGACGCCGGGGAAGATGTCATTCATATTCAGTCGGATTATCCCTTCTTGAGAATAGTTATTTATTATTTTCTTTCCAAATCTATTTTGACTTGATGGGATAATATATGGTCCACTGGCCATGGGAAAGTTACGAATTCTTTTAAAGGCCAGTAACTCTTACTGATGGTAATTACTTCAAGTCACTGGGTTGACTTTGCTTCGTCAGACCTACACCATTGTTTCTATACTCATCATATTTCAGAATGTTATAAAAGTGTATCGTAAATCTCGAGAGCCAATAGGTATGATTTTGTTATAGATTTTCCTATTTTAATTGCTTGAGTGCTATTATTGTTTGGTTGAGATACTTGTTTGTGTGGTTAGTGTTAAATGTTTGTTGTATAATCATTATTGTGTCCATGTAATCGGTGTTTGTTTAATACGTACCAAAACAGTAATCATCACCGTGCTTGATGTGAGGTTTTGTAGGCTCTTAAGCCTTGGATAATTTGTGATTAAGACTAAACTTTGGGAACATGAACTAGAGTTAGACAATTTATTTGGTAATTCGGTATAAGGTTGAGACTTGACTGAACCTGCAATAATAGACCGTATGTTAGTTGCTTTTGGGAACGAGAAGATTTTAACTGTTTAACTGAAGCAGATGATTGAAGGATAAGACTGTAAGATTTTGTAAATAATGTGACATTGAATTGGAAGTGATGTGATAATTTAGAGCCTTAAACTTTAGTAGAAGTACAAGACATGTGAGTGCAAAATCATATTTCACGTTGTGCTAAAATAACACATCCCTCTGTAATGAATTCGGGAATAGTATGGACTCGTTTGACATAAAAGATAACACATTTCCCCCTCAATGACTTCAATAATAGTTTGGACCCATTTGATTTAAAACACCAGAGCATGGAGTGAAACCGTAGCAGTTATAAAAGTTCTCTGTTGTTCTGTGAAGGGTATGCAGAATCATAAGTATGCAATACATAGCTATGTTAAGATAACACGTCCCCCGGTGACAAATTCGGCAACAGTTTGGACTCGTTGATTTGAGATATTAGAGTGCATAATGCTACTGTCTATTGTAATATGTGAGGGCTTATAGCGATTGGTTATCCTTGATAGCCTTGGTAGGCTACAAGTCATAAGTAACTATTGCTTAACATTTTAACACGCCTTAAGCTTGAGGTTAACCTTACAATCGTTACATAAGTTGTACAAATGATAGAGTCTCTAGTATAGTATCAGTATGATACAGTGGAAGCTTGTCATATTAAAGTTGGTTTAATCCGTTGTATATGCTTAACTTCAAAACGGTGTATGTTTAGTTCATTCAGTTTTGTACTAGCTAAGTCATTATCTGTGAAGTTCCGAACGGTTGGAGTGTAAGTGATAACTTGATAGGTTTGAGTTTAGTATTACGATTTGGAATTTAAATAGTTGCGTTCGGGTATCTGTGGGACAGAAATCAGGGTGCAAAAGTCAGAGGGAACTTAGCTACTATGTGATAGTTATCAGAGCGATGTAACGAAAGTGTCGTGCCTAGACGTTATAAGTAATAGGAAATCTGATATCAAACTTCGAGTACAAAAGTTTTATAAGGACGAGAGAATGTAATATCCCGCACTTTTCGGTGTGGGTTAAAATAATTATCAGAGGCCCAAGAAATAAACAAGCGTTAATTTTGAGCATTGCTAGGGTATTAGTAGAGTATCAAAGCTTAAAAAAAATTTGGGGGCAAATATATAATTTTGAAAAGTTTTGGGGTCATTCTATAATTTTGGAAAATTTACCTGGGCATAAGTGTAAATTAATATTTTTGGTGATGAAAAATAATAGCATGAGTGATAGTAAATATTTTACTGACATTTAGGTAAATTAATCAAGGTTAGAAATAGTTTGGGGACTAAATGTAATTATATGAGGTTTGGGGTTATTTTGCAAATACAAAAATTCTGGGGGCAAATTTGCTAGTTTTGAAAAGTATGCATGTGTGTCAAATTTTGGAGAAATGGTCTTGATATGGAGCCACCACCTACTTCTCTGATTGATGAATAAGTTGATTAAAATATAAAATAATGGTTAGAGGCTTTAGAAAAAGAAATAATTAAATTAAAAGACAAAACAGAAAATACAAAATAGGAAAGGATAAAAAACAGAGCACAGAGCTCGGGCAAAAATAGGGAAAGAATTTGAGAGGAAGAAGAAGAATTTGGCCCTAGAGGAAGCAAGGAGCTGGCTAGAGCATACATGGAGCAGTTTGGTGAAATTTTCAAGGAGAAATGGGCGCGCAAAGTTAGGTAAGAACCTGTTTGGACGGTGTGTGTTCATGGTGGGTGAATTGCAAGAATAAAGCTAAATTCGTGTAAGATTGGTTAGGTAATTGTGTTAAGCGCATAGGTAGGTGTGATTAGGAGGGGTTGGGGTGGAAATTCAATATGTACAAGGTGCAGGCAGGTGTGTGTTTTGTCTGTGTTCTTGTGTATGGGTGTTTACTGTGTGCGTGTGAGTGTAGGGAATGGGTGTCTATGTAGGTAAAGGGGAGATACCCATAGGTCATAGATATTTTGTGAGTGTATGCAGGTGAGGGAAGTATGTACTTAGTGTGTGTAGTGTGTGACAGTGTGTGTGTGTGTGGGTGGGTGTTCACAGTGTGTACGTTGTGACTGTGTGAGTGTGTTGGTGTTAATGTGTGTATATGGGTGTAAATAATTTGTTAAAGGTGGAGTTATGCGGTTGGAGGTGTGGTAGAGTGCGTGTTCGTGAGCTGTGGGAGTCAGTGGCGGAGGCAAGATAATTATTCAAGGTGGGCACAAGAGAAAAATTATCACAAAAATTAATTTTACATTAAACTTGAACCATAAAATTCTACAATTGACCACGGCGAGGTCACATCTTCTGAAAGCGATTAATGATTACATCATTTTGAATACCATCAAACATTTTTTTTCAACATAAGTAATCATACAATCATTCATAAACTCATCTCCGATTGAATTGCGCAATCGGGTCTTCACAATACTCATAGCGGAAAATGCCCTTTCCACAGTTGCGGTAGCGACAGGCAAAATTAAGGCCAAAGTTATAAGCTTGTAAACTAATGGATACAAAATATTTTTCTTCTTTTCAACCATTTTCTCCGCAAGACCCGTGATACCTTTCACACTTGAGAACTCGTTGTTAGCACATACATCCATGACGTAAGTATCAAGCTCATAGCCAAGTGTTAAGAGTTCCATATTTGAAAAATCGGCCGGATATAAATTGGCGAGTCGAATCATCTTTTTCTTGTCAAAAGCTGAGAAGGAATCACTTGGACTAAGAGTTGCCATGCAAAGGAGTAATTTAGTGCTCCCTTCATTGAACACTAGACTTTTGAGTCTTTCAAACAACTAAATTGATTATTCAACTCTTGAAGTTGCATATCAATGACGATGTAAAACAATTGCACTTGGTAATGGTGTTGGTGTGTAACTCCATGTGTGGGCCGCTTGGATCGAAAGATGGGTTCAAACTCTCCATCCATATTAGGAATGACAATCTTGTGCTTGTTACAAAATGAACAAGTTTCATCAAAAAGGTCATCCCACCCATCTTCTCTCATCATTTGAAGTTGTAACTTGGAGACTTTGACGAGATCCATGGCATTCACAATATCTTGATCTTTACGTTGTAATGCCTGTGACAACGTATTGGTGATACCCAATATATTTTTCATCAAAAAGAGAGATAATGCAAAATCAAAAGAGTGCATTGTTGCCAATAAATTTCTTGCTTCACGCTTTTGTTCCTTGCTTCCATCCCATGATATATCATCAAGTACATCACATGCAGCAGAAAAGACAACAATCAAACTCACCAAAGCACCAAAATGCGAGCTCCAACGTGTATCACCCGCCCTTTTGAGCATAGTTTCTTGATTCAATCATCGCCCACTTTGAAGTTCACCGGTAAGAAGTGTGTTCAATACATAAGTAGCTTGCTTTTCTTTAAGCATATCACAACGTTTACAAGAAGCACCAACCAAGTTTGCCACACTTGAAACCATGAAGAAAAGAGTTTCAACTAAGTCATGATTTGTTGCAACACTAACTAGTGCAAGTTGAAGTTGATGTGCAAAACAATGAACGTAAAAGGCCGCCCCATTGTCCTTTAAGATAAGTGCCTTTAAGCCATCAAACTCACCTCGCATATTACTTGCTCCATCATTACCTTGCCCACGCAACCTTGCAATGCTTAGTTTGTGCTCACATAGCAAATCATTAATTTTCTTCTTTAGTGGCACGGCTCTTGTATCACTAACATGCACAAGACCAATGAATCGTTCAACAACTTGGCCCTTGTCATTCACAAAGCGAAAAACAACAGCCATTTGCTCCTTAGTTGATATATCACGAGATTCATCAATCAAGATAGAGAACAAGAAACTACCAAGCTCTTGCATGATTACCAAGGTAGTTTTGACGGTACAATCCCTTACAATATCCTTTTGAATATCCGACGAAGTTAGCTTGTCATTTCGGGGAGCATTTTTCAACACAAGGCTCTTGATAGCATCATTTCTATTAGCAAGAGCCCATAAGAGTTCAAGAAACCCCTCGATCATTAGATTCTTCTGATTCATCGTGACCTCGAAAAGCTAGTCCTTGCCGTAAGAGATACTTAATGCATACAAGTAATGCATTTAGACGCACCGATACTCACTCCAATTCTTGAATCCATCAACAACAAATGAATAACCACTTTCCATTTCTTGCTCTTTCTTTGATTTAAAGAGATAGGAATAGAGGCAAAAACATGCATCTTTTGCAACACTTTATTCCAACCAAGTTGAGAATTCTTTGAACCAAGCCTTATTGAAGCGCCGCTTTTTCTTTCCGATCATTGTTTGTTGAAATATGGGAGGTTGACAAGGACTTGCTAGTAGATACTCCCTGCGAATGCGGTCTTGGTCATTGGGGGTGGTAGTCACATATTTGAATCTGTAACCCCGGATTTTGAATAATTTCATTTGTTGAAGAAGGAATAAACATTTCCCAGATACTAGGAGTAAAAGTAGGAACATCGCCAGCTTTCAAAGCACTTAACTCCGATCGTTTCGGAGAGACGCTTGAATTAACCTCTGGCATATGTTCAATCGGATTTGCATCTGTTGGAATAGCTCCCATTCTAGAATTCTTCAAAGGAGGTTGCCCGTCAACATTTTCAACACTTTGATGATTAACGGATGATTGAATTGGACCTGAAACTACTTGAAAATATATTTTCATGATTCAGTACTTACAAAAAACCTATACCAATTAACAAAGAAACAGATAAGTGATGAATCAATATATACACTATAATAGTCACACTAATATATAAGCAAGAATCAAATAATGAGTTTATATTAGTGTATAATATATTGTAACATACACTGCAATATCAGTTTACACACTGTCTATATGATTATATAACACACTGCCATTATAATCAGGACCTTGCAAAATTTAAAGATACACTGCCATAAGTTAGAAGTACATGCCAAAATTTAGAGATACACTGCCAAAAATTACAGCAACTACTGACTGTACAAACCATGAACTTGTCAATACACTGAGAGATTGAAATTGAAAATTTCAAAAACATACATGCACTAGAATTCTAAAAATATTAAATCTAACTATCCAAATACAATTTATACTAGATAGATCAAATTAGATACACTCTATAGTCTATTCAGTCTATTGAGTTCCAATGGTGCAAGTGAGAGTTCCAAATTTGCAGTATTCTCCAGGCTGTTGAGCATATTCCAAATCTGCAAAATTTCTCCAGGTTCACAGTTGACAGTTCCCAATTTGAACAGTATAATCCAATTTCCACGTCCATTCCAAATTTCCAGTGATTCCACAATCCTCCCAATCCCAACTACAATTGTCAATTGCCAATTCCTAATTCTATATTGCCAGCACAAGCCGCACATGCCGCTTTATTGATCTGAAATTAAAAATATCAAGTAAAAATCTCAATCTCAATTTATATACATCCCACCACCACCACAACTATTACGAGCAGGCATCAATTGCCACAAATGCAACTAGAAAACCTAATCTAAAGATTCTAAGCCATAAATTTGACAAGGCAATATTTGCCAAATTCCCAAATGTCAAATTCGAAATTGAAATAAAATCATAATCTAGTAGAGAATTGAGAAAATGAAATTGTTCAAGCTTCAAAGAATTAAAAAAAATGCAAAGAAAACCTATGACCGGTGGACGATTTTACCTTTCTTTCTTTGATGTCAAAGTTGCTATCGATTAGCGATTGTCGTTGTGCCGTGAGGCATGACTGCGTGATCGATCTACCGGATAATGGCCCGTGATTCATGAAGCTGATGAACTGGTAAAGCCGTGAGTGAGTCGGTGAGAGTTTGAGAGAGAGAGAGACTGTGAGAAAATCAAAATTTTTTAGTAATTTTGTGGGTAGTGCGTAGTGGCTTCTTGGCAATCTTGGGAATGTAATAGAAAGACTTTTTTTATTGTGTTATTTGTTAATGGCTGCCTTGGGGAGAGTCTCAGAGAAAGAGAATGATGAAAAGTCTTAAGTGCCGTAGTGGCCTTGGAAATGTGTGTGTGTGTGTGTGTGTGAGAGAGAGAGAGAGAGAGAGAGAGAGAGAGAGAGAGAGAGACTTTTTTTTATTGTTTTAATGGCATTGGGAAATGAAAACAAGCAACCATTATCTTTATCTCTCTATTTTATCTCTTAACTTTATTTATTTGGTGTTTGTTCTTTACACATTTGTGTGTAAATTTTACATTAAAATTGACTAAAAAGAAAGTTTTTATACTATTTTTTTATAACTTTGAATATTCCAACACATAAAATGATTAACAAGACATCTCTTTAAACTATTTTTGAAAGTTTTAGGTGGGCATTTTTATTATTGATGTCAAAATAAACTATGTAAAAAAAAATTTCCTGGAATGGCAGGTGGGCACCGGCCCACCTATGCCCCCTGTCAGCTCTGCTTATGTAGTAGAGAATTGAGAAAATGAATCTGTTCAAACTTCTAAGAATTAAAAAAAATGCAAAGAAAACCTATGACCGGTGGACGATTTTACCTTTCTTTCTTTGATGTCAAAGTTGCTGCCTATTAGCGATTGTCGTTGTGCCGTGAGGCGTGACTGCGTGACCGATCGACTGGATAATGGCCGTGATTCGTGAAGCCGGTGAACTGGTAAAGCCGTGAGTGAGTCGGTGAGAGTTTGAGAGAGAGAGAGGACAGGTTGTGAGAGAATTAGATTTTTTTAGTAATTTAGTGGGTAGTGCGTAGTGGCTTCTTGGCAATCTTGGGAATGTAATAGAAAGACTTTCTTTTATTGTGTTATTTGTTAATGGCTGCCTTGGGGAGAGTCTTAGAGAAAGAGAATGATGAAAAGTCTTGAGTGCTGTAGTGGCCTTGGAAATGTGAGAGACATAGACTTTTTTTTATTGTTTTAATGGCATTTGGAAATGAAAACAAACAACCATTATCTTTATCTCTCTGTCTTATCTCTTAACTTTATTTATTTGGTGTTTGGTCTTTACATATTCGTGTGTAAATTTTATATTAAAATTGACTAAAAAGATAGTTTTTATATTATTTTTTTAATTTTGAATATTACAACACAAAAAATGATTAACAAGACATCTCTTTAAACTATTTTTAAAATTTTGGGTGGGCACTTTTATTTATGATGTCAAAATACACTATGTAAATATTTTTTTCTTGGAATGGCAGGTGGGCATCGGCCCACCTGTGCCCCCCGTCAGCTCTGCTTCTGGTGGGAGTGTGTGTGTAATTAGGGGATGAACTGTGTACAATTAAGGTGTATTAGTGTGGGTTTTGATTTGAATAGGAAGTGTTATTGTCACTAAAGATGGGGGTTAATTAGGCAGTTTAATGCAAATTTTTACAAAATGTTCAGACCAAAATTAAATAAAGTACGAAACAGTAACCCCCATTATTTTTACGAGACGTACGTTCTGAAAATTTTCGGGAATTTTCGGTGACGGCGAAGGATGCTAAACTAGGGTATCGATTTAAAAGAATTAGCGATTTATTTAGCATACCAAACTAAGTTATTTTAATTTAAAAATTTAAAAAAAAAATCTTGTTTCACTGATATGTTTCATATTCTAAAATTTCGTGCCACTCCAAGGCCGATAGGTCTTTTTTAGCTAAACCGGCTTCTGAGCATTCGGTCCGAACACCAGTTCAGGATTTTAGAGCAAAATTTTTAAAAAATACTTTTTAGTCTAAAAATGACTTCAGGATGCTAAAATTAGTGATTTTTTCAAGTGTTGGGAACCCCCAAGGGATATTTTGGTAATTTTACCTGTAAGAAGTATTTTTGTATAAATTCACATACGGTAAAGATATATTAGTGATTTCACTTACAGAAAGGCCATTTGGCAATTTAAGGGTGAGAGGGGGTATTTTGGTATTTTTTTACCTATAAAGGCTGTTTTTGGATAAATTCGCATACGGTAAGGTTATTTTTGTGATTTTATTTACGGGAAGGCTGTTTGGGTAATATAAGTCCGAGAGGGACATTTTTGTAATTTTACATACCCAATGAAGGGGGTTCATTTTGAGAGTACGAGTCTGTATTGATTTATAATATCGTAGTGAAGACCGTACTCTAATGGTGCTGATTATTCCATTTAAGGTAAAGCTAAAGACTTTCCAGTTAGGATAATCCAGCAGTGGATTTAGGTAAGGGTTTCTATCGGAATCCTGGGTAAGGACCTTCGTCTGAACCTTATTTTGATAACTTGTACATGTAAGTACTCCTTTTATTTACTTATGACTAATGTCGAATACTGAATTATATATTAATATCAGCATGTTATTGCTCAGAAAACCCCGATATTGAACCTAAATCGATTGTTTGGAAATTGTGTCTATACTCACCTTGTATCACATGCTGAGAAAATTTGATAATTGTTTGCATTCGTTCCACTGAACTCTAGTGCCTAAATTCGATAATCGTTCGTAATCGTTCTGGCTCTTTGTTTGTGGTTATTCTGAAATTTCGAGTGATGACTTATTTCAGTATGTTTATTGTTATTAAAACCTGAATTGATTTTGGTGATTTGAGCGTATGTTAATGCTCATTGATATTGTCGATTTTGTGTTGACCTGAGAATCTGTATTGTGGGGAGGCGTTATAAGGCTGGTTTGAATCCTACATGGAATGCAGACTAGTACCTAGTGGGACAAGTAATTATATACTAGTACATCATGCATGTGTACAGCTTACTGGCTTTGTCAGAATGGGATTGTAACTGCCCAGGATCAACGTCTTTGATTTTATTGACATTGTATCTTACAGTGACTTCTACGGAATTGACCGGAAATGATTGTCTCAAATGATCTATGTGCATTTTAGAATCCTTTGGAAAAACTTCATTTTATTTTGGAATGATGGCTTCGACTATGATCTTTTAACGATTATTTTGGAACCCGTCGTGATTGTTATTGTTTTTTTGGAATCTATTTATGATTAATTTTAATCATTTTAGAAATCATTGAGTTTTTTATCGTTCGAAGTATTTTGGAAATCATTGTCGGTTGGATTCTTTGGAATCGTTTTGTAATTCTTTTGGTAATCCTTGTATGACCTTATTGAGCTCTCAAAAGCTTACCCTTCGTTTGACTCCCTTCTTCAGGTGATGATCAGTAGTAGATTGCTCATGAATGGGTTAGGGACTGTGTGAGGTTTCGGTGAGCCCATCATTACTGTATAGTAGAACCCCTACGGGGGGTTGGTACTGTTAACTCGTATTATAAGTATTCGAGGTTGTAAAGAATCTAGGTTTAATAGTTCAAGTTCAAGCAGTTTTGTAATCTAGTGTTTGAATAATTTGAGTTGATATCATACTAAATGTTTTGAAGTATGTGTTAGTGACTAGTATTTGGCAGGTTTGATGTAATGTGGTAGGTTAACGCTAAGAGCTTTGGATTTCTGGGACGTTACATGGGGTGAGCTTTGTGGATTCATGGCTTATGCTTTGTGAGAGGATATCACCAAGTGTTGTAAGGGTTTTGATCTTAACTAGGAAGAAAATTGTTGGTAGTGGATTCTAGTACTCTTGCAAGGGACTGTCTTGGACTTATGAATGTAAGCCTGAGGGTAGTTCAAGCCGAACCATATAAATCTTCTTATCAAGTATATCTAATTCAATCTCTTTACTTATTGCTCTATAATTACTTGAGATTGTGTAGTTAGCATCTCCATTGAAATATTTCTTGATTTAATTAAAATTCATGATAGTGTTTAAATTCCTCATTAATTTTCAAAAACCTTATTCACCCACTCCTCTGGGATTGTTTTATTGGTTTCAAGAATTACTTTTGGTGCAGTAGTAAGCCTTTGATCCTAACAATTGGTATCAGAGCAGGTCATGGGTTGGAGTCCCTCGGGGTTTATCTGGGGGAAAGATTGTTGGCAGATCGGAGGTTGGCCACATCCAGCTACTCTCTTGTGTACTTGACCATGTGCGCTGGCTGCTGGGCCAAAAGTATAAAGAATAAAGTTGCGCTCTTACTAACAGCAATTGCTTTGGTGCAGTGATAATCGCTTGATCTTAACAAATAGTAATGTTGATTTAATTGCATTTACTACTACTGAAGTCTTCAAAATATTGTCATAGTTACTCACTTGGAGTCCATTACTGCACCGATAACACAAGATACTCTTCAAAGTTTGCCTCAAATAGGTATGAACAAGAAAAGTGCCTCTTATTTTTTAATTATTTATTCGACATATAATATCATTTCATGCGATAACTTATTTGCCTTCTTCAATGACAACCTACACAGAAAACACCATAAGATGTAGCAGAGGACATTTAGCGATACCTTATATAGTTGAGGTTAGCGGATTTCACAATTTAGCAAGAGATTAGCATGAAAGTGATGGTATACCTAGGGTTCAGATACCTCCAATGCAACACATGTCCTTATTCCGCCGCACGCCTATTCTACCACGAATCATATGATTTTTGTTGCTCAAATGGAAAGACTTTCCTTCCTCTAGTACCATGCCCACCAAAGATGGTTGCTCTTTACTCTAATCAAAGTGATAGTGGGATACAATTCAAGTAACATATTAGAGTATACAACCATATTTTTGCATTTACATCCATGGGTGTACATATTGACAAGGCACTGGCCATGAGTAATAGTATCCTTCCAAGGGATGAAGAAAAAATATCCATTAAAAAGCCCCTAGGGCGATAAAAGTATTGGGGGCACATCAAATGGGAATTGCAAAATAGGGGAATAAAAGATAAGTTTTCCTAAGATGTAGGAGCATTCCCAGATCGGACACTTTTCTCCCTGGGAGAAATAACATCTCCAGCTTTGGTAGGCACTGCCGTTTCCCCTGATGGTGACTCAAATATGGGCACCACGATATCATCCAGGAAAAGACTAGGATACTTGGCCATCATCAGTTCCTTGGCTTTCTGAAAGCCTTCCTGGAAGATAGAAAGTCCATCTTGTGTTTGCTTCCACAGCCACTCTTCCCCAGCAATGCCATAAAGGAATGCCTGAATGGCCTTGTTCCCGATTTCGGCCTTCTCATGCCTTAGCTTCTAGCATCTTTTTTTCCAGGCAACCAAGTTTAGCAAGAAGATCCGTATTCTCCGTCTTAAGATTTTTGACCTCCTTGTCAAGCTTGTCAGTCTCAGCGTTGCGGGCCACTTCCATCTCCATCGCGAACCTGTCCTGCATCTGGCTGCTATAGCAGTATGCCTGAAAAGAGAAGAGAGATGAAGATGATTATATGATAGAAGAACGGGAGGAGTTTAATTGAAAACTCAAAAAGAATGAAGTAATTCAAATTACGTTGTAAGCAGCTTGGACGTGCGCCATAGCAAAGGCCTCATGAGGCTAGTTTTCCAGGATGAGTTTGTCGCTAGGCAACACCCCGTGAGCTAGGTGCTGAGCAGAGACATGTGAGCTTGACATTCCTAAATCGCCACTCTTAATGGTCCATCTGGGACAAAAAATTGGATCCTTGTCGATAGGAAGATCCTCAACCACAAGCGGAGGCACTGGAGGAGTTGGAGCGTGGGGCCTTTTTACAACGGGGGAAGAACCTTCCCCTGTGCCCTCCTTCCTTTTTCCCTTGGAAGCCTTTTGCAACAGACTAAAAAGTCACCTTTTGCACCTTTTCCTTTGCGAGCCATTTCTGTATAAAGAACAGAGTTACCTAACATGTTCACAATTAGAAAGGGAGGGAATATATAAACATGGCTTTAGACTCTACCTAGACTTGGAGTCCTAGAAGACGACGTTCTTATCGCCAGTCCTCGAGTCTTATGCCCCAAAACAACTCGAGACTCTACAACAGGAGTTGGAGGAACAGGCATAGTGGGGGTAAGAGGAGTGAGCCCCGCATGCCGCATCTCTATATCTGTAAAGGGCTCGTTAATATTGAGACCACCCCTCCTCTTATGTGATCAATCAGTTTTTTCACGGTAGCGTTGGGAGCCAAGAAGCCTTTCTTTTCATAATCTTTACAGAAACCGTTCCAGTTTCTTGGGAACTCTCATTTGCCGTTTGGCCACTGAATGAAGAAATACCAGGAGTGCCAACCTTTGTTTGATTTAGGACCCCCCTTGATCACTCTGACCCCCGGTTGTGAATATAATACCAACCAACACTCTTGGCCACATGCTTTATAAAGCACATTTCAAGGTATAGCCTCATAAAGTCATGGATCGTCACTGGATACCCTGAAGTTTGTACAAGGTAGATCAGGCCAACGAGTTTTCTCCACCCATTGGGCACAAGTTGACCTGGTGCCATTTTGTAGTGGTTGAAAAAGGCGACAACAAAGAGGTACATTAGAATTCAATAGCCAGATTTTATCTAACCTTCATAGACACTTGTTTCCAAGTCCGTACCATAGTTGGCAGGCTCTTAGAGTGCAGGAACCCGAGCAGAGAAGGGAGGAGGCAAGGGAAATTCTTCCAAAAGCTCAACTATGCTTTCTTTGGTCATCTTGTTCCTCTTCTCATCAACGGAGAACCAAGTGTCTTCATCAAATTTGTCCTTAACTTCATCCTTGATATCCCCAAGAGCATCTCTACGGGGAAACGAAGTGCTTGCCTGAGGAATAGAATTTCCTACTTGACTCCTAAGGGTTGAAGTACCTACTTATGAGGATCTACTTTCAGAGCCACTTTCTAAATCATTTTCTGTTGAACTAGTCTAAGGTGACGAAGAACTACTTAAAGATGTTGAAGACATGTTCTAACAAAATCTACGATATTTGAAGCTATTAAAGGGAAATAGATAAGTGCCGAACAAGATGAAAATAAGGGGAACTTAGTTGTTAGAGTTGAGCTGAGCATAGTGAAAGTGAGTTGCATGGGGCAAATGAAGAGAAGAGCCCAAATATATAGAAGGGAGGTGAAATAACCGCCCCTAAAAAGGGGGCAACATTTAATGCACTTGTCTTGCTCGATTCCTGGAGTGTTAAGTTTTGAAATTCAAATAGTAACTGCCTTAGTTTTGGTGGCTAAAGGACCGTTACACATGCGTGCTTCCCTAGAAGAGTGAGGTTATAAGATGAAGCTAAAAGCCCCTGCCACGTGGAGAGATGACAAAGTCCATGTCCGAGCAAGACCATCATAGTGCCCAAGCACAAAGGGTCCATACCCGAGTAGACTACACGAGCAGAGCCATCATAGTGCCCAAGCACATTGGCAGACTGCCCGAGCAGGACCATCCTAGTGCCCAAGCACGAAGGGTCCATGCCCTAGCAGACTGCTCGAGCAGAATGCCCAAGCAGGATCATCCTATTACCTAAGCACGAAGGGTCCATGCCTGAGCAGGACCATCCTAGTGCCAAAGCACAAAGGGCTCATGCCCTAGCAGATTGCCTGAGCATGACCATCCTCCTGCCCAAGCACGAAGGGTCCATGCCCGAGCAGAGCCATCATAGTGCCCAAGCACAATGGTCCATACCGGAGCAGACTGCCCGAGTAGGACCATCCTAGTGCCCAAGCACGAAGGTCCATGTCCAAGCAGACTTCCCGAGCATGACCATCCTAGTGCCCAAGCACAAAAGACTCATGCCCGAGCAGGCTGCCGGAGCAAGACCTATTTGATGTTGAAGGCTCCATGCCCGAGCAGAGTGCCTGAGCAGGACCTGTCTAAAGCTCAAGCACATGGTCTCCCGAGCAGGTCTCCAGACCAGGCCTCTCGAGCAAGTCTCCTGACCAGGCCTTTCGAGCAAGTCTTTCGACTAGGCCTGCCGAGTAGGTCTCCAGACTAGGCTTCTCGGCCAGAGCTCCCTAGCAAATTTCCTGAGCATACTGTTCAAGTATGAATACTGAAAATTCCCTCTAATTAACGGACAACGGACATGGAAAATTCGTAGCTGGACTGTCTTTGGTTCGTTGTTACACCGTATGCTTTTGACTGTTCTCTTGGAAGAACCGTCAAAAGCAGGGGGCATTATGATATAGCTAAATATGTCCACTCAACTAAATGGGGACACGTGGCGTGGTTGAATCCGAGTCGACTAAGGAGCCTGTATCAGGATAGACTCTAAAAGAGGTGATAGAAGACTTGTAGGACTCGACTACTAAAAAAAGAGTCCTAACATAGTTCTAATACGTTGAGGACCTATCGGAGAAGAGTCTTGAAGAAGGGAAGTGTCTTGGAGGAGCCTATATCATGAGCAAAGCCTCAGGTACACAGACAAGTTCACACACACGCACGCCCAGTACATTTTTGCTATTCAGATTTCTACCCTTGTAGCAACATTTTGACTTTAGCATCAGAGCCTCCTCCGCCGGAACAACCCCGGTGATCACTCCGTGTTCTATTTTGCAGGTCCATTTCCTGCCTGTGGTTCTCGATGAACATTCAAGCAGCAACAATACCCATTGGGAACTCTGCTCCAGCCTTATTTTAGCGGAGAAAATCGTTGTTGGGATTATAATGGGTTGTCTAGCAGTGTAAAGGAAGTTTGATTCAATTCGAGTTGAAGTAAATATTTCTCCTCTTCAGACGATAGACAAACAATTTAATGTAGTTATAACTTTCACGGCACCCCTTTACTATCATTTGTTTCTCTATTGCTCCCACTTTTATCTGAAACTAATGGTCACTAGAATTTAATAATAATAATAATAATAATAACATCGCTTACACTAATCGTCGCTAAGGACTCCAAGAAATAAATTTTTGCTAAAGGTCCTAAATGATACGACTCATAATAATTGTTGCTAAGGATTTTATAATAATCACTTAGACAAACTACTGCTAAAGTAGAAATTTAATTAATGGGAACAAACCTAGCCATGGGTTCGGGGTGTTACAATGTGGCTACTAAAGGAAGTCTATATGCCTTGTGTAACAATAGAGAAGAAGATGGTTTAATATCGAGCAGGATTGATAGAGCATTAACAAATTCTGTTTGGCTGGATAAGTTCTCTCAATTAGAGGTGGAAGTATGTGATCCAGGACTTTCCCTGCATGTTACTTATTACACCGTCTCAACAAAGGTATATAGAAATTTGAACCTTTAAAATTTTCAATTTTTGGATGCTACACTCCTCTGTCAAACAAATACTTAAAGCATCTCAGGATCTTCCCACTTATGGAGATTAGGTGCATAACCTCTACCGGAAGTTAAGAAGACTGAAGCCTAAGCTTAAGCAGCTCAATACTGCACAATATAGCCATATCTCTGCTAAAGTAGCTGAAAAGCTACAAGAGTTATAGACTATTCAAAAACGAATTCTCTAAGGTAAGCTGAAAGATGGACTCATTAAAACTGAGAAGCAACTTCATGTTTCATATTATGATCTACTCACAGCTTAAGAAAGTTTTCAACGTCAGAAGGCAAAGGTGAACAAAGTCAAATTAGGAGATAGGAATACCTCTTATTTCAACAAAAAGATGCAGATTCACAGAGCTCACAATAAGATCTTATCCATATACACTACTGAAGGGGAGCTAGTGAAGGGAGAACATAAAGTCTATAAGGAAGCAGTACATCATTTCTCAACCTTTCTTGGGAAATATCAGCCACCTTATGAACAAACTCAATTAATCCTACAGAGAAGTATACAGAAGCAGTTAAGTATTGAGCAACAAGAATTCCCATTGGAACCATATACTAAAGTTGATGCTAAGGAGGCAATCTTTGCAATCAAGACACATAAGGCACTACGCCCAGATGGATATAATGCTGAGTTTTTTCAACATAACTGGGAAATAGTAGGCATTGATGTGACTAAAGCTGTATTGTCATTTCCAGTAAGAACAGGGCTATAAAAATCTTCAACAACACTACACTAACATTGATCCCTAAAGTCCCAGTCCTTAATACTATGAAGGACTTTAGACTTATTGCCTGCTGCAATGTGATTCGTAAGTGTATAACAAAGATGCTTGGTAAAAGAATGCAAGTTCTGTTGCCCTCTATAATCAGTAAGCAACAATATGCTTTGTAAAAGGAAGGAGTACTGGAGATAACATCCTACTGATGCAAGAGTTAGTAAGAAATTATCGTAGGAAGGAAGGAAGGCCTAGATGTGCTATGAAGATAGATATTCAGAAAGCTTATGATACTGTGGAGTGGGATTTTTTGCACAAGATCATTACACTTTCCATATTAATATATCAATTGGATTATGAAATGTGTGAACACTACAAAGTTCTCTATTAACCTAAATGGATCTATGGAGGGATTCTTTAGCTATCAAAGAGGTTTATGATAGGGTGATCCCATCTCCCCTTATCTTTTTCTATTGGTGATGAAAGCTTTCACATGACCATTGGAGGATGTCTCAATGCAAGCTGAGTTAACTTTTCATCCAAAATGTGAAGTGCAGAAAACCACTCATGTATGCTTTGTTGATGATCTTTTCATCTTGGCTGGAGCAAATGCTCAAACTATCTCTATCATCAAAAAAGATATTCTACAATTTAGGCAAACTTCTAATCTTAATCATAATCTATAGAAAAGCTCAGTATTCATAGCTGGCCTCCCTGAGGATTTAAAGGAGCAGTTAGTACAGTTGTTAGGGATCCCTCTAGGTAAACATTATGTCACCTACCTAAGGGTTTCCTTAATGACTACCAAATTGAAGACCTCTAATTGTCAAGTCCAGTTGATAAAGTCATCAAGAGGATTAATAGCTGGATGGAAAACACCTCTCATATGCTGGTAGGATGCAGTTGGCCACCCATGTGCTCTTTAGCATGTAGATTTATTGGTGCTCTATATTCATCTAGCATAAAAGCTAAAATAAGAAGTTTTTTGTGGCATGGAAGTGATGTTAAATGTACTGGAGCAGAAGTAGCTTGGGAGGAAGTCTGTTTACTAAAAAGAGATAGTGGACTTGGACTGAAAAAGCTTCATGACTGGAATAAGACAGCTATCTCTAAATATGTCTGGATATTACAACAAAAAGGATACTCTATGGGTGAAGTGGGTCACACATACATAATTAAAGACCAGAATTTTTGGTACTTTCAAGCCTCTGCTGATCTATCTTGGACATGGGGAAAAATTTGGAGCTAAGGAGTATCTGGCAAGCTGATATTAAATATATGATTGAGAATGGAAGGACTACATGGTTTTGGCTAGATAATTGGCTTCCTACAGGCCATATAGTGCAGCAGTTTGGTCACAGGATAATCTATGATGCAACTAGTTTCCTCAACCTGAAAGTTAGTGAAGCATGGTTGGATGATGGTTGGAATATCCCTAGAAGGTCACAGTAGCTTATAGAATTGCACTATCAATTATCTGCTTATTCCCATTCCAATACAGCTGAAGTGGGTCAAGTCAAATGGATACATAATGCAAATGAAAAATTCAGTATAAGCTCTGCTTGGAATAAAATCAGGAATCACAAAGCACAAACCTCATGGTAGAAACTTGTCTAGTTCCCTGCGCACATTCCTAGATGTGCTTTCATTCTTTGGATGCCTTGCAAAAAGAAACTGAGAACTAAAGACAAGCTAAAGGCATGGGGTGTAGTGAGTGAGGATAGATGCTGCTTATCCTCACGATACGAAGAAACAATTGAGCATCTATTCATGTCCTGCCCTGTTGTATAAGAAGTATGGGCTAAAGTTCTAAACAAGTTGAGAAGTGGGCATACATTTAGAACTTGGTCACAGTCATTACAATATGCTTGCAATAAATTTAGGGATAAAAGTTTCAGAGCTTCTTTGAGTAAATTAGCTCTGCATGTGACAGTTTATGGGTCTTGGAATAAGAGCAATCAGATGACATTTACAGGCCAACAGAAGGAAAATGATGGAGTAATTGCTGAGATTATGTTGTGGATACTCTATAGAGTTTGGACCTGGAGGAGGATGTTATCATCAATGGAAAACTATCAGCTATGCTTTAATTGGAACATACCCCTCACAGTGCTCCAAACTTAAAGGACCTTTTACCCACACAAAAAAAAAAAAAAAAAAGGAAAGAAAGAAAAGAAAGAAGAATTCACATATCAAGTCATGGATAATATGGTCATTTCTGTTCAGAACTGTATCAATTTAAGTATTTAGTTAGGTCAAACGGACATAACCGCTATTGTCCAAACTAAAGGATGCGTGTGTAACTTCACCTTAACTTCTGGGTGTCATTAGCACTTAGATTTTGGACCTTTGTCCCTGAGTCTCTCGGACTGGTTTCTTCATGCGCTATGCATGTCTCCACCTTGGATGACATTGCCCCTTATGTATGTAGGGAGCCCTTGTTTCTTTCTTGTATAATGTGAACTTAAAAACTTACCAAATTACAATTGCTTTGATTTGGTCGATTTCCTACTTCTCTGTGGATGAAAAAAGTTAAATTGTAGCGGCGCTAAGAATTTCGAGAACTCAATCCCATACCCTTGTTTTCTTAAAGAGAAAAAAAAAAAAATTAGCATTGATTATTTTTTGCACCCGCGTGGGATTACATCATGATACATTTAATTAATTAGCAGCTTATTTGAGTAGATGTAACATCGGTTATTCTTCCAAGGTCTCTATGATGCCCTTGACCTTTCAGCAGAAGTTACAAGTGGAAAAAGACTCATTTACTGAGTTTCAACAGCATGGCTATCCAAATAGGAAATTGCAACTGCAGCATGAAGAGCTGATCCTATTGGAAGAGCCTCCTCATCAATAACAAAGTAAGGTGAGTGCAATGGCTGATCTGAACCGACGGTCTCATTCTTTGTCCCAACCACAAACATGGCAGCTGGAACCCTCTGTGAATAGAAACTGAAATCCTCAGCTCCCATGGTAACCGGTAGCAACTGGACATTGGGTTCCCCGAGTAAGATCTCCCCGACTCTTTTTGCATGCTTGTATAACCCTTCGTCGTTATCCATTACCGGAAAAGGTAGTGGTGTCTCTTCCATGAAGTCCACCGTCGCAGTGCACTGATGAACCAATGCTTGTAACTCTATGACCTGCAAGAAGAGTATTGATAAGACGCTCCATCATGTCCAAAAAACACTATTATTTCAATTAGGGATTATCATGGAAGACAGAGATTCAGCACATTTCTGACCTCTTTGATCCTTCCCTTGATGTAGGATAGACCTTGAGAACTCAGGCTTCTATATGTTCCCCCAAATTTAACTGTCTCTGGAATTACATTCGCTGCTTGCCCCCCCTCTATGAACCCAACTGTCACCACCTACAGGATTTGAATTGGATGAACTTCTGTTTTCTATTAATTCAAGAAGACTTTTGAGGAGTGAATAAATGGGCAAGAAATTATGAGTGAAGGCACCCTGTATCCAAGTAAATCATATGGTTTTTGCCTTGAAAACAGAAGTTCTAAAAGTTTTACACCTTCATCATGAACGATTGAAAACATTACAGTTAACAACGTCGAATGGACAAGGATTTGATAATAGTGAAAACCAATATATCAGGCAACCAATATGTACAGATGCAACTGTGTTCAAATACAAAAATTTATGGACTAGGAAATTGATTTTCTATTGTGGAACTCTTTGAAGCACCAAGCCAAAGCATAAGGTAAATATTAACATAGGCAAGAAAGTACTTCACTCAACAATAATATATGAAGTCCATACTAAGAAAGTACTCTACATCTCTGGCAATGAGAAAGGAGATGGTGTAGTAAGCACCAGTGGTGTCTAACCGAAGCACCTGCAGTATGGATGGGATAAAATAGCTAAGAGAAACAATTATCAACTTCATTCATATGCTAATGTTTGGTGAGATATTCAGCTCTAAAAATGTTTAGCTCACGAGGAGTTCCAGCAAGGATGGGAGTGCAACAAAAGGAAAAAAAAAAACTATTCTTCTTTTCTCTTTGTGAAAGAAATAATACATCAGAACATTGTACCACCAACTTTTTCACATGTCAATACCATTCAATCTTACGGCAACATATCAGGATAACTTACCAGAGGGAGATTGAGGGAGAAAACATTACCCTGGACTCGAGAGGATCTGCCTCTCGAGATACAATCTGTTGGAGAGCAACAACTGCCATCGACACTGCAAGAATCGGGTCTCTAGCTTTATGGGGAGTTGCTGCATGCCCACCTTTGCCTTTCATTGTGGCTGAAAACAGGCCAGCACCGGCAAGGATTGGACCTGGCCTCGAGGCAATGGCACCAATAGGAACTGATGGATAAACATGAAGACCGAAGATGGCCTCGATCTTGTCAAGAGCACCATCTTGCAACATATGGTAAGCACCAGCATAACCCTCTTCGCCGGGCTGAAAAACAAGCTTCACAGTTCCCTATAGAAATTGTTCAAAATCATCAAAGCTAGAAATAATAAGATTTAGAGTAACTAATAATAATAATACCGTAGGTTTACCTTCAAACTGTGTCTCCTGGCTTGAAGTAACTTGGCTGCTCCAAGCAGCATAGCTACATGAGAATCATGACCGCAAGCATGCATCTTGCCATCAATTTTGCTCCGGTGCTCCCAATCCACTAGTTCCTTCAAGACGATGTTGATTTTGAAAAAGATGGATAAAATTTAGACAGTTAATATAACGGTAACAGTGCCCAATCAACTATAGGAAATGGTTTTTTGTTTTTGGTGGGAGGAGGGGAGCTACTGGCCCCTGACTTTATGCCTAAGCCTACTCAATGTATTTTTGTACTGTAATATGCAGAAAGGCTTAAGAAAAGATAGAGCGCACATCTGCTGGTAACTGCATATTTCATTCTAAGAAGATAAGTTACTTCTCACTCTACTACTTGAGGAGCTCCCATCTTGCAGTTGGCTTGAATAGCATACTGTTGCACTCTGTAAATTTGGCTCTGATATTATGGGAGAAAATAAATCCAACCATATGTTATAACTTTTCTATTACATTTTCCGCAGATCTAAAAGGGAGAAGGACCAACGGATTCATTTTTATGTGTTATCCACTCAGATATTGACATTCAGGATATGCAATTTGTATCTTGTATAAGCTATCATAACTAAACTATTCGCAGCATGCCTACTGATACTGAGAAAAAAACGCAATAGCGGGCTAAAAGTTCGGCTTTTTGTAGCCTACAATGTTCATGGAACAAGTTTAAAGTTCAATCCAAAGTGAACATTCCACAATGGGGCCTCCAAAATTTAGCAATTATTACATTGTTAACGCTTTGGACACATATAACTCTGGGTCTATTGCCCAATAGATTGGAATCAGGTCAAATCGCACCATTTATGCTACTGGAAATATTGCCAAATTAGAAAGCACAAGTACAAAGGTAAGTGGTATGACTATGGACCAGTTTGATTACCTCTTGCTTTTGGACAGTGAGTTTGGTCAAACGCAAGGGAAAAAAAAATCCTGGGTTAGGTTGGAAAAAATTGTTAACTACATTGGCAAAGTGTTTTTAAACAATTGGATCAAAATACTCATTCGATAAAGCAGAGTTTGGGAAACAACTTACGGCAGTAACTAAGCTTGGGATGCCTATCAATACTCTTTCGTTAAGGCATAAATTTTGGTTTGACTGCTCAAACGCAAAGAATAGAGTAACTAGGCGCATCTAAGTAACTTCACTCGCATTTCAATAGCGCATTTCAATGTTTCGCATGCAGCGCCAAATTGTCATCCAACAAGATGGGATAGGATGTCATTGTCATACTAAGGAATGGTACACCAGGATAACAAGGTGATAACGTTACTATCAATTTGTAAATGGTTCGTTAATCTCCAATCTCTTTCTAGATGCAGAGATCAGGTCCTGAATTTTGTGGGACGCAAGTGATAATTCGGAACAGAATCGCCAGGAGTTCAAGAGTATTTGTGAGTAGAGCTGTGGTGCCACTTTTCGAGGTACCCGAGGACGATTTTGACCATGAGGCTTCCAGTCACCCAAACTCTATCATATGTGCTTCACGTGCGAACTATCAATAATATTAACTCCTGGGAAACATCGACATAACTCCTGGGAAACATCGACATCAATCCAATCAAACACTCCACCTCGTTTGCAAAACATGTGCAGACACATTTGAAAATTTCTTGCCACCCTCAATATAGGCTAATTACGTTCAACAATTCTGCCGGCGAAGGTACATGATTGTACATGAGAACACACACGCAGAGAAAGATGAAGGGGAACCTGGAGAGGGAGGGCATCCATGTCAGCGCGGAGGGAGAAGAACGGCCGGCCACCGGAGCCAATAGTAGCCACCACCCCGGTCCTGGCGACGGGCCAAGTGTACTCCACCCCGAGCGAGTCGAGCTCGGACCTGATGAGTTGACTCGTCCTGTGCTCCTCGAAGCCCAGTTCTGGGTACTCGTGGATCCTCCTCCTGACGGCCCTGACCCAGTCGAAGAACTCGGGCTCCCTCGCCGAGTCCAGTAGCTGGCGAGACAGAGGCCCAACAGTGTCTTCCCTTACCAAGTGAGTTGGTATGGCCCATGATAGTGAGAGGCCCAGAAATGCGAAGAGAAACAGAGAGGGGAGGAAGCAGAAGAAAGACTCTCGGGAAGACATGTTTCAGTGATTTGTGGGAAATGCAACATTAGAAGATACATAAAAGTAGTTGGGAAGACACTAACAATATATAATGCCTTCTTTCCCTTTCCTATGCACAAGGGGGTTAAACAATACTTCTATTCCAGGTGACCTATTGTCTTTTATTTAAGGGTAAAAGATGGAAATCAAGTATTGACTTTACTTCGAACGAGCGGTTGGTAACTCCGCTTTAACAAATTATAAAGTTTTTTTTACATGGTTAGCGCTGCTCAATCGAAATCATTCATTTGAAATTTACGCTATAAGTAACTTAATCGCTTATGCTAGATATCATTAACACATGTATGTGAGTAATTGCATAATGTTTGAAGCCATGGTACCGAAGAATGACAGAACAGGCAATGCACTAACCAGCAACGAAGCCTTTAAGCCCTAATTGCTTTGGAGGAGCTTGGAACAAGCTTCAACCCGTTCCAAAAGGTCGGATTAAAGCATTTTGTCTTCAAGCGGTCCTATCAACACGAGGGACTAACAGATGCTACTTTCAAAACCTACAAGTATTTAGAGTATCAAAGTTCTTACAAGTAGTAACATTTTGCTTGGTTAACTAAATTCATCAGCTGTAGTAAGAACACAAGTAGTAAAAGCATGGGGAAAAATGGTCGAACATGTAATGTGCACAAAAAGAGTAGCAGACGGAGCACATTATAGTGGGTGGTAGGGGTAGGGGTAGGGGTAGCGGGCGTATCATTGCCTTCCATGCATGCGCTGATTGAGCTTCTGAAAAGTGATTTTGATCAAACGCAATGGGTTAGGTTGAAAAAACTATAAGAGTCATTCCATATGGTTTAATATGATCACGGAAACCGCATAATTATTTTTTAAACAATGAAACACATAATTCGAGAAACAATGCTCAGGAATAAGTTTGGGATGCTCATCACTACTCTTTTGTTAAATGCAAAAAATTTCCTTTGGTTGCTCAAAATCAAAAGAGTTTAGCAAGTAAACGCAATTTTAGATATTCTCTGTGCTATCCAACTAAAAAGGGTAGCATGTCATTGTCATCACTTAGTCATGGTATTTTCTCAAACGGCAACATTGGTAAAAGAAACA
Source organism: Escallonia herrerae (assembly GCA_033070095.1). Classification (NCBI taxonomy): domain Eukaryota; kingdom Viridiplantae; phylum Streptophyta; class Magnoliopsida; order Escalloniales; family Escalloniaceae; genus Escallonia; species Escallonia herrerae. Next base: position 352,855 of record JAVXUP010000112.1, read on the forward strand.
ACATGATAACAACAAAATAACATTGTGATCAATTTGTATTGGTTCATACTCCAACTTATTCCTAAACGCATAAATCAGGTTCTGATTCGGGGACTTGGGAAATGATACGTAATTTAAAAAAATCGGATCAGAATCTTGATCTGGGACCACGACCGGGAAATGGACCTGCAAAATAGAACATGGAGTGACAGCCGAGGTGTTCCGGCGAAGGAGGCTCCGATGCTAAAGTCAGAACGTGGCTACTGGCGTAGAGCTTTGAATAGCATAAATGTCTTAGGTGTGCCTGTGTGAACTTGTCCAGTACCTGGGGCCATCTCCCTGATATATACTTAGCTTTCAAAGTCTCGGCTGCCTTGCGACTCTTACCAGATAGGTCTCCCCTCATCAGCTGACATCATGTCCGGATCCGTATGGATCGTGTCACCATCCCTTTTTGATAGCGTCAATGTTCTTTCAGGACTGACTTCTCAAGCAGAGTCTCTCTCGAAAATGGGCCCCAATGATAACTGATACAGAATGTCAAGCCACGTGTCATCGTCTGGTAAGGCAAGCATATTTAGCCATATCATTATGCCCCATGCTTTTGACTGTTCTTTCAGAAAAGCCAAAAGCACACAATGCAGGAAGAAATCAACCCGAAGTGATGTAACTGGAGTAAGGCAAGCATATGGCAAGGTGCTTGAGCATCCTACTCGGGAGCTCTGCTCGGGCACCAGCTCAGGCAACCTACTCGAACGAGCTTATGGCAGGGTGCTTGAGTATCCTGCTCAGGAGCTCTGCTCGGGCAACCTGCTCTGGCGAGCTGACTCCTACCACCCTCTGCCACGTGGCAAGGGACATTGAGGGATATCCTCAAAGTCTCGTCGGGAAATGTACAAGTACAACGGTCCTTTTGTCCCCAAAAATAAAGGCGGTTATCAAATAAATTTCAAATTTATTGCTCCAAAAATCGTGCCAGATAGGTGGAATGAATGTTGGCCGCCAATTTAGGGGCGGTTACCCAAGCACCTTATTTATATTAGGCTTCCACATCGTCGAGTAATTCTTCGTCGTCGTCAACTAGTTCTACACAATGTCCCCTAGAAAGTGAATCAAATAGTAGATCTTCACAAGTAGGCACTTTAACCTCTAGAGTAAAGTAAGAACCTCCACCCTGCAAGCTAGCACTATGTTTCCTCGTAAGGATGCACTAGGGGATATTAAGGATGAACCTGAGGAGAATTTGATGAAGACACTTGGTTTACCTCAGACGAGAAGAGGAGTAAGATGACCAAGGAGGATATAATAGAGCTTCTGGAAGAATTTCTATTGCCCCCTCCATTCTCTGTCGAGTTTCAGCACTCCAAGAACCCGCCAACTATGGCACGGATCTAGAGACAAGTATTTAGGAAGGCCAGATAAGATCTGGTTACAGAATTCCTATGCATCCTTTTGCCATTGCCTTTTTTAACTACTACAAAATGGCGCATGATCAACTTGTTCCAAATAGGTGGAGAAAGCTCATCGGCCTGATCTACCTTGTACAGACTTCCAGGTACTAGGCAGTAGTCCATGACTTCATGAGGCTCTACCTTGAGGTATGTTTTTTAAAGAACATGGCTCGAAGTGTTAATTGGTATTACATCCACAACAAGGTTAGGGTGATCAAAGGAGGGCCCAAATCCAATAAAGGTTGGCATTCTAGGTATTTCTTCATACAGCGACCAAGTGGTAAGTGGGAGTTCCCCAGGAAATGGAACGGATTCTACAAAGACTTTGAAAAGAAAGGGTTTCTAGCTCCCAACGCTCTCACGAAGAAACTCATTGATCACATAAAGAGAAAGGGCGGTCTTAATATCGATGAACCTCTCACAGACCAAGAACTGCAGCATGGGGGCTTATTTCTCCTGCCCCTGTTAGGCCCGTTCCTTCAACCATTGTCATAGAATCTAGTGTTGACTTGGGCGGTAGAGCTCCAGAGTTAGTGATTGCCACCTCATCCTCTAGGACTTCGAGTTTAGGTAGATTCTATAGACTATGTTCATTCTGTTGCTTTTCTTACTAAATTTGAATAGCATCCACTAACTCTACTTTTTTCTGCAGAAATGTCTGGCAAAGGCGATGGTAAAAAGGGTAACTTTTTAGGATTACTGCACAAAGCATCCAAGGGAAAAAGGAAAGAAGTTGAGGGTGAAGGTTCTCCTCCTGTTATAAAGAAACCTCAAGCTCCCATTCCTCATGCGCCTCCCCTCATGATCAAAGACCTCCTCATGGACAAGGATCCTATTTTTCATCCAAGATGGACAATCAAAAGGGGCAATTCTGGCATGCCGAGCTCACATATCTCCATTCAACATTTGGCTCACGGGGTGTTACCCAGGGATAAGGCGATTTTGGATAACCAAACTCATGAAGCGTTCTCTATGGCTGGTGTCCAAGCCGCTTACAACGTAAGTACTTCTTTTGTATGTAATTTTCCTTAGCTCGGGGGGATTTTTCTTTCGTGTGATCTTCTCTTGCCTTCTTGGTTCAAGCCTTAAAGGCAAAGAGGATGGAACTGCTCGTTTAGCCAGCTGTTTAGAGAAAAGGTGCGAGAAGTTCAAAAAGACTGAAGCTGAAGTTGGGGACAAGGCTATCCGAGCATTTCTGGAGGGTACAGCTGGAGATGAATGGTTACGAAAATGCACGAAAGACAAACTTGAGATCTTTGAGCAAGGTTTCCAAAAGGCCAAGGAGCTGACTCTAGCGAAGTACCCCGACCATTCCCTGGATGACATAACCGTGCTTACCTTTGGGTCACGTCAGGGGAGACTACTGCCCCTAACGAAGCTGGAGATGTTATTTCCCAAGGGGAGAAGAGTGTCCAGCCTGGATGTGCTTCCACTCCTTAGGATAGCTACTCTCGCCCTTTCCTTTTATAATCTCATGCTACTTGAAGTCTGATTTTGATTCCATGTTACTTGAGTACTTTTACAGCCCCACGGGGGCTTTTAATGGTATGTATCTTTCCACTATCCCCTGGAAGGGTGTGTTTGGTTTTATAATTTTTTTTTCATCCCTCACATTTTGCAATACATTTACTTTGACACGAACCCTTATCAGCTAAGGGTTGGCCAATGAGCCTCGCACTCACCCTCGGCCAGGTTTCGAATTAACAAAATAGGGTGGGGCGACAAACTCCCACTAGGTTTTGCCATTTCTCAGACTAGAACTAAAGCTAGACCGTCTCAGATAACACTTTTGTGTTACCCCATCACCTTGTGTGATATTTGCTTGAGCGATGCTTGCAATCTTACTGCTTGAGCATCAAATAGATAATGTTCTTGAAAACTTAGAATTAAATACTTTTGCTTGAGCAAAAGTTTTAGAAATATTCAATTATGTTCAGAAAGAAGTTTTCATTTCTTAAACAAAAGATTGAACATACAATGGCGATTTATCCATCTGTGTTATTCATCTGACTATCTAAACACTGAACTTATCAACCGCAAAAACTTCTAAGCTCTGCTTCAACCAAAGTCTACTTTACTTCCTCCCTCCCCAAAAGGAATGTCTTGTTTTACAGCAAGATGCTACTGATTGTATCGATGGAGATTTTCTGCATTCCAAGTTTGAGGGATTGGGTCCCCTGAAAATGTCTCTAGTGAATAAGCACCTGATTTGAGCATCTTCGATACGCGATGGGGTCCTTCCCAGTTTGGCGACAACTTTTTGATGGCTGCTTTTGGGTCTGACACCTCCAGCTTTTGGAGGAATAAATCACCAATTAGAAATAGCTTTGCGCAGACTCTTTGATTATAATGTCGAGCAATCTTTAGCTTAGTTGAGATTGACCATTCTAGAGCTTAAGCCCGCACATCATCTGAGAGATCTAAGTTCCCTCGAAGGTTTGCCTCATTGTCTTCATGGGAAAATTGTAGCATCTGAACAGTTGGGAGTCCCACCTCGATGGGCAAAAGTGCCTTCGTCCCAAAACATAGAAGGAAAGGAGTTTCCCCCGTTACTGAATAGTTGTTGTTCGGTATGCCCAAAGTACTTTGGGGGAGCTCATCTACTGATGCCCCTTTGGCCTCATCTAACTCTCTCTTCAAGACCTGAATAATACTATGGTTCATATCCTCCATCTGTCCATTCAATTGGGGGTGAGCGACTGACGTGAAGCAATTGGGGGTGAGCGACTGACGTGAAGCGTAGGTTGATGGAAAGGCCTTCGTAGAATTTCAAAAGTTAGAATTGTCAAATTGGTCTCCATTATCCGTTGTCAGGATTTTTGGAACCAAAGCGACAAATGACATTTTTCCAAAAATTCTTCACACTTTACCGATGTTATGAAAGCGCGTAATCAATAACAAACTACTCTGGGCTGACCAAGATAAGAACTGCTCCATTGCTACACACCGTGGACGAGCCATCTAAATAAAGGAGCCAGGCGTATGAAGCTTCGAAGATAACTAGTTGTGGGGGGTCTTCTGGTACCGTGCATTCGACAAAAAAATCCGATAAGTCTTGAGCCTTAATTGCAACACGGGGCTTGTATTTGATATTGAACTCCCCCAACTCCACCGACTAGTTGACCAGTCTTCCCGACGCTTTAAGGCTCTGCAGAAATTTTCCCAAAGGCTAGTGAGTCAACACTATGATTATATGCGATTGAAAGTACGGTCGGAGTTTCCTTGCCGAAGTAATGAGGGCTAGGGCCATCTTATCAATTCGGGGATACGTAGTATCCACATCTTGCAAAACCTTACTCATTTGTCGGCGGTGTAACGGAAGTTACATTGACATGGTCGCCGCTGGCATATCGATGAGATGGTGTTGAACGCCAGTCTTCTCGGCAAGAGCCACTGGATCACGCTCACCGATTATGTACATATATGTATATATATATATATATATATATATATATATATATATACATATATGTATATATATATACATATATATATATATATATATATATATATATATATATGTAGATATATATACACATATATGTATACATATATATATATATATATATATATATACATATATATATGTAGATATATATACATATACATATATATATCTATGTATATATAGATATACATATATATATGTAGATATATATACATATACATATATATACATATATATATATATATATATATATATATATATATATACACATATATACATATATATATATATATATGTATATATATCTACATATATACATATATATGTATATATATATATATATATATATATATATATACATATATACATATATATATATATATATATATATATATATATATATATATATATATATATATATGTATATATATCTACATAAGCTAATCCGTTGATGCTAGCGTGATCTAGTCATCCATCCTGAAAGGATGGACGGCCCAGATCTTTTTTCTTTCAAAAGCTGTCAGTCGTCTGCTACATAGTGTAGCGAACAAATCTTTTTACTAGACTACCCCTCCTTCTCCGTCCGCTACACAGTGTCGCGGACAACTTTTTGTCCTGACATGTAACAGTCAAAAAGTAGTCCACCACACAGTGTAGCGGATGACATTTTGACTGACACACTTTCATTAATTTTTGTACATTTATTTGTGCACACGTCAAAGTTGTCGCCAACGCTGTCCGCTATACAGTATCGCGGATAGTATTGCCTATTCTCAAAACATTCTCAGCTCTTTCTGCACAATTTTCTACTCCTTCATACTCACTTGCTTCCATTTTCAGCTCCCTTCAAGCTTCTAGTAACACTTGATTCAAGCTTCACTCAAACAAGATAAGTTTGTGAATGGTGAAGTTTTCTTTATGGATTGACAGATGAAGTATAATTTTTTTTTGGACAAAAAGTATAGATTTTTTGTGATGTTCTAGAAATTTGTCACTCTATTCATCAATTTGTGATGTTCTATAAATTAATTTGTTAACTTTAAATAAATTAATTATAGTTGAATTAAATTTTTTTTAGGTTCGCTAACTTCAAAAATTTTATCCTATTTAAATTCAAATTTTTTGAGATATGTTTGTTGTATTTTGGCATGATGAATTTGTCTATTTATCTTAGTAATTTTAATTTGTTATGTTCAATAAATTAATAATTGTTAAATTGAAGACACTTTTGAGATTATGTATATGGTATATTTGTCATCCTAAATTGGTCTATTCTTCAAGGTAATTTTGAAGTAATATTTTCAGTTAAAAATGTCATTTGATTGTTAAGCGTAGTCTATTTCTACATAGGTCTTGTTTCACAATGTCTGATTTCGTGTCGAGCTCCAACACCCCCGTAGATGCTAGTGATCCGTATCTAGGACGAACGTTTCAAACATTGGAAGAAGCTAAAGAATGTTTTCGAGCGTATTCATTGAGGGTTGGTTTTGGCATTAGAATAAAGACTACAAGAACAAGCAACGTAACAAAAAAGATATGCTCTCGCTTATACGAGTGTCATAGGGGCAGAAACCCAGCAGCAAAATGAGACACACGTAGGCAATGATGACTGTGATGACGAAATAGGATATTCGCGTAGAAGACGGGACTGCTTTGCGCGCACAAATTGCCAGGTCAAGATGTTCGTAAGCTATAAACCCAAGCAAGATCATTGGCTTATTACCAGCCTGGAACTGGCACACAATCACCCGTTAGTAACCCCTTCTAAGGTGAGTCAGATGCATCAACACAAGAAGATGGGTAAGGTCGCAAGGAGCCTAATTCACACAATGAGCAATGCGCGGATAGGACCTACCGATATTGTTAATGTTCTTGCTGAACAGGCTGGGGAAATTCAAAATTTAAACTTTAACACGACAGACGTTCGTAACGCGGTCCGAACCCATAGACGAGCCGCGTATGACCTCAATGATGCTCAATCCACAATGAGCCTATTGAAACGGATGCAGATGGAGGACCCGCAGTTTACCTTCGATTATAAACTTGACGACGAGCATCGAGTTAGTACAATTTTTTGGGTCGACGGTCGTTCGAGGCTAGCTTATAAGCATTTTGGGGATGTCGTGACTTTCGACACCACATACCGTACCAACAAGTACTCGATGTCGTTCGCTCCTTTCACGGGCGTCAATCATCATTATCACTCCATCCTGTTCGGGTTCGCCTTGTTAAGGGACGAGAGCGAGAGTTCTTTTGATTGGTTGTTTAGGACGTGGCTGGAAGCAATGAACTTCAAAGCACCGAAAGTTATCATCACCGATCAAGATTTGGCAATGAAGAAGGCTATTGCTACCGTCTTCCCAGATACTCGACACAACTTGTGCACTTGGCACATAAGCAACAAATACCCTGAACGTTTGCATCACGTGTATGCAAAGTATCCAGACTTTAAACAGGACTTTGAAAAGTGCGTTAATAAGTCGTTAACGATTGAGGAATTTGAGGAGAGGTGGAAAAAGCTTGTTGAGGATTACTCATTGCAAGACAACGAGTGGCTCCAGCACTTGTACGAGCTCAAAGAGCAATGGATTGGCGTTTACACGAGGAGGTATTTTTCTACGGGCATGAAAACGACGGGCAGGAGTGAATCTATGAATGCCACGTTCGATAGTTATGTGGGTACAACTACCAATTTGAAGAGTTTCGTCACATCCGCACAAAAAGTGGTTGCCTCGTTATTCGTAAAAGAAAGGGCTGCAGACTTTGCAAGCACGTACAAACAAAGGAGAAGGTTGCTTGAGACCCCGCTGGAGCTGAACGGTGCCAAAGTCTATACGAAGGAGATCTTCATGCTATACCAAGTAGAGCTGTGAAAATGGGACGATACAGTATAAACAAGGTGGCAGAAAAGTCTACGCGTGAGTACAAGGTTTATTCGCTCGTGAATGACCTCGTCCCTGAGAAGCTGCGCAGAATTTATACGGTGAGCCACGACACATTGACGGATTCGGTGACATGTGTTTGCAAGAAGTTTGAGTTCCATGGCATCCTGTGTATGCAGTTTTTCACCCAGAAGAATATCAGGACAATCCCCGATAAATATGTCTTGCCACGGTGGACGAAAGGTGCAAACAGGTTGCACGGTACCATTGCCTTTCCGGAGCACCCGTATACTGACTTTGAAGAATCAGAGACGTTGCGGTATAATCATCTGGTGACAATGTTCACCCGTTTGTCCATAAAGGGTGCTGCTACAATGGCCGGATATAAACATCTCCTCGAGGTAGCTCAGCAGCAAGAGCCCATCGTCGACCAATTTGAAGCAGCTTCAGCTAGCAATGCGGTTGACACCGAGCCTACAACGGGATCAAAAGATGATGAGCCAGGGGAGGAAGACGACAATGATATCCGGCCTTTGGATCCAATTATATCGCAAACGAAAGGCCGCAAGAGATCTACGCGGATGAAGAGCTCTATTGAACAGGCAACTCAACCTAAAAAGCTGAGAAGGTGTGCATTGTGCAACAAAATGACCAACCATGACAAGCGGAACCATTACAAGGCACTGGGGATAAGTCCAGCAGGGGTTTGCAAAACGAGGAAGAAGATGACGCCGAAGATGAGGAAGAAAAAGCTGCAGTGGGCCTTTAATTTTTGTATAAGCCATCAAGTCTGTTTGATATTTGTAATTCTTTTCTAATAATCTTTCGACCGAAGACTGGAATTTTATTGAAAATTGGAATTTTATTTCTAACGGACCTCTATGAGAGCCATCAAATCGAAGTCTAAGTTTTTTTTGCCTGTCCGCTACATAGTGTAGCGGATAGCAAAACTTTCGTCTGCTACACAATGTAGCAGACGACTCTGCACAAAAAAACTTTTGGTGTTCTTTGTGTCCGCTGTGCAGTTTAAAACTCCAACACGTTGCTAAAACAAATATTAATCAGATCGGTCATTCTTCTTTCTCCCGTCTCTCTATCTGTCTCGAACATCTCACCCACCCGCGACCCCCTCTACGGTGACCCACATCTCCGGCAACACCACCGTCCTCCCCCTGATGCCCAACCACTTCTGGCAACAGAGCCGTCTTGATGGCTTCTACTTCGGTGAACGGGAACATTTCAGTCGGCAGACACTCCTTTAAGGTCATGATGCTTGGTTTTCATACAGAACTTGTAGGCCATCCCTCTTTCTCTGTGTTAAAAGTTTTATCTTTGGTTAAAAACATACCTGTCTTACTGTATTATGAATATGTTAGGCCATACCGGTAGCCTTTTCCATATTGCTTACCACAATGAGATCAAATGAAGCAACTCTAACCAGCCGCAAGGGGCCATGGCTTGTTAAAATCAAGAAGAAGCGCGGCCAAGAGGAAATTTGTTTCGAAGAGGGTTAGAACAAATTCGTGCAGCAGCATGACCTCCATCTAGGGGACTTTGTAATCTTTGAACACATGGGGCATACGCATTTTCAAGTGATGGTGTTTGATCAAAGCACTTGTGAAAAAGCTTTCCCCCAATGTTGAATTCTGAGCCCTAATTTTGTGCTATTTGAATTTCTTTTGTGTTATTTAAACATTGATGATAATTTTTGGTTCTTAATTGTGCATTTGAGAATTATGATTATTGATCGTTGATTTTAGGTTATTAATTGAAGAATTTTGACTTTAATCGGGCATTTGAGATATTGAGATGTTGATTCCGTCGCTAAAACATATACTCCATCGCTACAACATTTTCCCCCATGTTATCTCCACTGCACTGTGTAG
>JAVXUP010000112.1:370000-412500 GCA_033070095.1 Escallonia herrerae
AAGTTCCTTTACTACGTAAGGAATTAGCACTTCATTGTTTACCTGACTTGGATTTAGTAGCATGAACAAAAACACTAGATTTTTTGAGGAATTGTGCAGACCACATAGTAAAGGGTGTTCTGCACCCACAAAAACTAATTCTGAAGGACCATTGAAGCATAAAAAAAAACCTTGATCCCACATCCAGTTCATGCTTTTCCAATGGTAAAAATTACCAAGTTCCTCAACTGGGACTAACTAAGACTTGGATTGGAATATACATAGCCTTATGAATAAAGGTAATTGTGCAATACACTACCCAAAACCACCATCACCGACCACCACCATCTGATCATCGCCTTCACAGCCGCCACCAACCACCACAATCCAAACCACAACCAATCAAACTGCTATTGCCCACCCACCATTAAACTGCCATCAACCAGCCACCACGATCCAATCGCTCATGCTCCCAATCTCCACTAGCTAAACTGTCACTGCACCCAACCACCATCGTGCAAACCATCGCCATCAATTTTGCACTCAAACCGTCATCAGCCGACGAGCTCTTCTCTGACGGCACTGAGACTGTCCAACCCGCGCCATGCCTCCCATCACCGTCATTACCAAGCAATCAGCGTACTACTAGTGCCAATCGGCGCAACCACCAGCGCTCTTAATGCAGTTTTACCACAGGCCCAGGCACCACAAAACCACCACCGTCACTGTGAAGCTGCCAGAGCAGCAATACAAACATAATAACTCAACAAAAAAAAAAGGGAAAGAGAAGAGAATTAGGCAATGGCGGCATCTTCGTCGCGAGGGCGGAGCTATACATGAAGTGGGCGCGTGGCGGGGGTGTGTCTTCATAGGTGCATTGGTTGTGGTGGTCAAAGCTTGGGGAGGAGGTGAACGGCTCTACTGCGGTGACATCAGAGTCGAGCTCGGTCGTGTTATGGGTTGTTGTCATTACTGCAAGGAGGATGGAGAGAGAGAGAGAGAGGGAGAGAAGATGAAAAAGAAGAAGAAGGGAGGGGAGATGAGAGTCAGACATGTCAGGAGAGAAAAAGAGTCTGCCTCTGTCTGCTATATAATGTAGCGGATGGAGCTAGAGGGTATTTATGTCAAAAAATTGTTCGCTACATAATGTAGCGAACATCAAACATGTCAGAAAATTAATCAGACAAAGGAGAGAGAAAGAGTCAAATAAAAGTACTGCCTCTGTCCGCTACATAGTCTAGCGGACGAAGCTGGAGGGTATTTTTGTCAAAAAATTGTCCGCTACATAATGTAGCGGACGTACTTAAAAAATGCAAAAAAAAAATATCTGAACCGTCCACAAATCGTGTACGGACGGCCAAATCGCGCTAGCAACTTAACTCATTTTGCTAGCGCTCTCAACGGATCAGCTCATATATATATATATATATATATATATATATATATATATATATATATATATATATATATATATAGCATTTGAACTTATGTGAGCACATGCTAGCGTTGTATGTATTATGCATGTGCTAGTGTTGTATGTTTGAGAGCGTTTGATAAAAGCTTCCAACCTTGCTGTTATTTCATAATTTCAGTTGCAAAAAATAGATTTTAACCCTGGACTAGAAGATCCCTCCGTATTATACGACCAAGCAAACCATATAAATACGCTCATATGGGATGGTAGAGTAAGATACTTATTTTTTCAACTTTCTTATTCTTACGAACGTTGTGTACGGTTTGTTTTACTTAAATTGTATTTATTAATTCATAGGAAAGAAAAATTCTCAACACAGTAGAAGTATCCGATCATTTCAAAGCCTGGAAATTGAATAAAGACCAGAAAAGATTACTGCATGGGATTGGGTTTGGGATTTTCATGCATGGACAGATCTTTCAACACCTTGACCAGCACTTAATAGGTGCCCTTGTTGAAAGGTGAAGAAGTGAAACAAATACGTTTCACTTCCCTCTCGGAGAGATGACAATTACCCTAGAAGATGTAGGGTTCATCTTAGGGTTACCGGTGACGGGGCGGCCGGTAATTGCTCCTCTGTCGGAAGTAACGAATAAGAGAATTGCTAGGGACTTCTTCACGTCGATACCTGAGGAACAATTTAGCACTGGTGGTATAAAGTTGAAGTGGTTGGTAGATACCTACAAGGTTTTTTTTCGAAAAAATACACGGGGCGAGATGCTTGTGCTATACACACAAACCTTCATCTTGTGGGTGATGAGGACAATTTTATTCCCAATGACGTCGAAGAACACGGTCAGGTAACCTGCGGGAGGATGGGGATTATGCCTGGGTTGCAGCAACTCTTGTGTACCTGTACTGAGCATTGCACAAGGCAACGAGGCCTGACTCTAAAGCTATATGTGCATGTCTCTCCCTATTGCAGGTATATCAGATAAATCTTGATTATGTGTTCGATTTTTTTTGTTGAATCAACAATAAATTTTGACGATACTTTATATAATTTTTCTTTGCTCTCAAGTGTGGTCTTATGAATACCTTGCTAGTGGCACACGCAGGCATAAGGACAGAACCGATAATATGTGGCCTCGGTTGTGCACCTGGGAGTACAGCCGGAAGGACAGCCACTACCCAAGGAGAGACAATCCCCATCACAACATTATGTACTATCTGGGGGAGCTAGACTTGCTATCTCCAAGCCAGATACGTTGAGCACCGTACAAGCGTTTGGAGCAACAGGTGGGAGAGTCGTTCATCTTCATGCTCTCTGGGTTACAATGCACACCCCTAATCCACTTCAAGGTCGCAGCAGCTGCCAGATCGCGCTATGCACCATTTTGACTGCCTGTAGGGGTTGCCAACCAATGCCCCAAATATAAGGGTTAATAGGAACCCACTGGGTGTCAGACGGTTTGGCAAGGTGAATGCACACGACTTGTGCAAACAATAAATTGAGATTTGGATTTCTTGGCAGGACAGCTGGCAGCCATTGTGTCGGAGCCTCACCCCGTGATCAGCATCGAATAGTACAATGAGTGGTACTACCACATCACCCGGAGGAGAGTAGCCCCAGTAAAGTTTGAACACGGGGAAAAGTACCACCCTAGGGGTCAGATCGATGAGCATATGGCATACGATTTGGTAAGTTTCCCATCAAGTGCTTTTAATTGAATTTGATGACTTTAAGTGTGTGTGTGTGTGTGTGTGTGTGTATGAAGTTACTTATTTATTATCTTTTTGGATGTAGGCTAATGCCTCGTTCGCTTTCTTCCAGAAGTTGAGCAAGAGGAAGGATCTGGTGGATGCAATGGGCAAGGAGCTTCACCAACAGGCTGAAGCGTTGGCATTTGGTTGTGGGAAATTTTTTGCGCCAGGCATCGGGACAGCCTTCGGGCATCAGCCCGGAAATGGGTTATCCGGGGTGGCAGCCCCCTTATGTGAGTGAGGGATACGGTGATCCCTCCGGACAGACTTCGGGGGTGAGTCAGGGATACGGTGGTCCCTCTGTACTGAGAATGGGTGGTGATTGGGGACTGCCAAGTACCATGGGACAGGCTCAAGCACTGTGGGAAGAGTACAGTGCGCCCTCATTCTCTTTGCTTCCGGACTCGGAACCCCAACCCCTCTCTCAGAGTCAAGTCATCAGTCTATCTGAGACACTACCCATTGTCCTGTGGAGGGACCATCTATTGCCCCCCGAGGGCAATATCCCCCGATTGACCCCCCTCGAAGGAGGGCAATATCCCTCGGTCGACCCCCGAGGATAATATCGCAAAGGGCATCCATTGAAGCCCCTAAAGCAGCATAAACGCCAACTAATTCGAGAGCGTTATTTTAGTGCCCCCCCCCCCGAGACAAAGTGTCATACAGTGTGGATCACCCAAATTTAATGGATTACTGTTGCTTGTGGGGAGAAATGGCCTCGCTGGCTCCGGGGGAATGGTTAGACAGCGGTGTCATCTCGACCTACATGGAGATTCTGAAGCAAAGAGGTCGGAAGTGGCTGGACGAGTTTCCACACGTTTTTATGGTGGATTCTTTTTTTCATAGCCTCCTAGTATCTGAATGGCATGAGTGAGTCGATTTAAGGGGGAATAAAAAGTTGAGTGAGTGGAGACCGTTCGCTAACCTACGAGTGTATCTTACTACGAATAGTCCAGTAAGTGCAAGGGTTGCCGACGTGTTTCTAATCCTATTTTTTTTTAAAGAAAGCCACTGGTACTTAGTTTGCTATGAACGACCACATAAAATCGTATTGGTCATTGACAGTCTCCATGACGATACCATCCACATGCCTGTGTTGCGGATGTACAAAGCCCAGTTGGATGATATGATAATCTTACGATTGTTGTTTATTGCTTAATGTAACTTGTCAATTGTAAATGTTAACTCGTGTCTTACGCCATTTTCTGTTTCTTACAAAATCTATTTTGTGCCATGGTCCACTCTATTTGTGATGTAAGCGTACCGGCGTGGCCAAAGCTCCAATTCTGATTGAAGAAGAGGAGGCCCAAGCAACGTAACACTTTGGACTATGGTGTCTTCGTCTTCATGTACATGGATTACATTTGTCGTCTGAGAGCCTCAAGGCGGCCGTCTGGAGTCAAGAATGTGTGGAAGGCTTTGGATATAGAATAGCTTGGCAAATTATGAAAGGCCGGCCTAGAGCGGTTATGTTTATTGAAAATCCGTCTAATGACGAGAATCTGACTCAAGATGAGGACCCCAGTTGACATTGTAACATTCAAGTCAGTTTTCTAATAAATCTTTATTATTTTTATGAAAGCTGTCATTGGTTTGATTTGATTTGTGCTGAGATCAGTTGATTTGTGTTTAAAATGATTGATTTGGCTGATTTGTGTTGAAATCAGTTGACATTTGATTTGGGTTGATTTCATTAGATTTGATTTGGGTTGACGTATATATTTGGGTTTTTTTTGCTCTCATTGAGAATGATTGAATGTTGGGAAATAAAATGGGGTAAAGTCCTATAAATTGTTTCTGCTGTGTAGCAGACGTATAGAAAACTAAATTTTTTTTAGTGTTGGTGTTTAGAGATTCTGCTGCACCGTCCGCTACACAGTGTAGTGGACATATAGAAAATAAAAAAAATTTCTAAGTGTTGGAGTTTAGAGATTCTGCTGCACCATCCGCTACACAGTGTAGCGGACGTATAGAAAACAAAAAAAAAATTTAAGTGTTGGAGGTTGGAGATTCCGCTGCACCGTCCGCTACACAGTGTAACGGACACATAGAAAACAAAAAAATTTCAAGTGTTGGAGTTTAGAGATTCTGTTGCACCGTCCGCTACACAGTGTAGCGGACGTATAGAAAACTAAAAATTTTCTAAGTGTTGGAGTTTAGAGATAACAAAAAAAAATTAAGTGTTGGAGTTTAGAGATTTTGCTTCACTGTCCGCTACACAGTGTAGCGGACGTATAGAATTCTAAAAATTTTCTAAGTGTTACACAATGTAACAGACGTATAGAAAACAAAAAAAATTCTAAGGGTTGAAGTTTAGAGATTCTGTTGCACCATCCGCTACACAGTGTAGCGAACGTATAGAAAACCAAAAAAAATTTAAGTGTTGAAGTTTAGAGATTCTGTTGTACCGTCCGCTATACAGTGTAACAGACGTATAGAAAATAAATTTTTTTCTAAGTGCTAGAGTTTAGAGATTCTGATGCATTGTCCGCTACACAGTGTAGCGAACGTATAGAAAACTAAAAATTTTCTAAGTGTTGGAGTTTAGAGATTCTGCTGCACCATCCGCTACACAGTGTAACAGACGTATAGAAAACAAAAAAAATTCTAAGTGTTGGAGTTTAGAGATTCTGCTACACCGTCCTTTACACAGTATAGCAATCGTATAAAAAACAAAAAAATACTTAGTGTCAAAGCTTAGAGATTCTGCTGCACCGTCCGTTATACAGTGTAACATACGTATAGAAAACAAAAAAAATCTAAGTGTTGGAGTTTAGAGATTCTGCTGCACCGTCCTTTACACAGTATAGCAATCGTATAAAAAACAAAAAAAATACTAAGTGTCAGAGCTTAGAGATTCTGCTGCACCGTCCGCTACATAGTGTAGCGGACATAATAAAAAACAAAAAAAATTCAAGTGTTGGAGTTTGTATACTACAGAGCCGTCCGTTACATTGTGTAGCGGACAGAAAGAACACCAAAAAAAATTTAAGTGCTGGAGTTTTAAAACTCTACGGAGCCGTCCACTACATTGTGTAGCGAACATGGTTATAAATTAGCAACCTAATATCTGTCGCTAATTCTGTTTTACGTATTTTAAATTTTTGTTTATGGAATTAGCGACGGAATAAATGTTTTAGCGATGGAATCAACATTCTCAATATCTCAACTGCACGATTAATAATAAAAAATCATCAATTAACAACCTAAAATCATCGATCAATAGTCACAATTCTCAAAAGCTGAATTAAGAACCTAAAATTATCAAACAAATAATCAATGTTCAAATAACACAAAATTGTTCAAAATGCACATATCCGATGCAATTAATTTGATTTAGGGTTTAATTAGGGCTCAGAGTTCAACATTGGGAGAAAGCTTTTTCACAAGTGCTTTGATCAAACATCAGCACTTGAAAACGCATATGCCCCATGTGTTCAAAGATTACAAAGTCCCCTAGATGGAGGTCATGCTGATGCACGAATTTGTTCCAACCCTCTTCAAAACAAATTTCCTCATGGCCGCGCTTCTTCTTCATGTTAACAAGTCATGACCCCTTGCGTCTGGTTAAAGTTGCTTCATTTGATCTCATTGCGGTAAGCAATCTGCAAAAGACTACCAGTATGGCCTAACATATTCATAATACAATAATAAATGTAAGTTTTTAACCGAAGATAAAACTTTTAACACACACAAAAACACAGAGAAAGAGGGATGGCCTACAAGTTCTGTATGAAAACAAGGCATCATGACCTTGAAGAAGTGTCTGTCGACTGAAACGTCCCTGCTCACCAAAGCAGAAGCCATCAGGACGGATCTGTTGTAGGAGGTGGCGCCGTGTCGGAGGGAGGACGGGGATGTTGCTGGAGGCACCGTGGTGTTAAGGGGAGGACGGAGTTGTCGCTAGAGGTGGCGCGGCGTCTGGGGGAGGACGGTGGTGTCACCGGAGATGTGGGTCGCCGTAGAGGGGGTCGCGGGTGGGTCAGATGTTTGAGATTGATAGAGAAATGGGAGAAAGAAGAATGACCAATCTGATTAATATTTAAGAGGAGTTTTAGCGACATGTTGGAGTTTTAAACTGTGCAGAGACGTCCGTTACATTGTGTAGCGGACACAAAGAACACCAAAAGTTTTTTTCCACAGAGCCTTTCGTTACATTGTGTAGCGGACTCATAGAACACCAAAAACATTTTACTCTATAGAGCCGTCCGCTACATTGTGTAGCGGACATAAAGAACACCAAAAAATTTATGTGTTGGAGTTTTAAGACTCTGTAGAGCCGTTCGCTACATTGTGTCGTGGAAAATGCACTATGTCCGCTACACTATGTAGCGGACAGGGCAAATAAAAAAAAAACTTAAACTTAGATTTGATGGCTCTCATAGGTCCATCAAAAATAAAATTCTAGTCTTCGGTCGAAAGATTATTAGAAAAAAAATTATTACAAATGTCAAACAAAGTTGATTGCTTATACAAAAAATTAAAGGTCCAATGCATCTTCTTCTTCCTTATCTTCGGCGTCATCTTCTTCCTCATTTTGCAAACCCCCTGGACTTATCCCCAGTGCCTTGTAATGGTTTCGCTTGTCATGGTTGGTCATTTTGTTGCACAATGCACACCTTCTCAGCTTTTTAGGTTGAGTTGCCTGTTCAATAGAGCTCTTCATCCGCGTAGATCTCTTGCGGCCTTTCATTTGCGATATAATTGGATCCAAAGGCCGGATATCATTGTCGTCTTCCTCCCCCGGCTCATCATCTTCTGATCCCGTTGTAGGCTCGATGTCAACCGCATTGCTGACTGAAGCTGCTTCCAATTGGTCGACGATGGGCTCTTGCTGCTGAGCTACCTCGAGGAGATGTTTATATCCGGTCATTGTAGCAGCACCCTTTACGGACAAACGGGTGAACATTATCACCAGATGATTATACCGCAACGTCTCTGATTCTTCAAAGTCAGTATACGGGTGCTCCGGAAAGGCAATGGTACCGTGCAACCTGTTTGCACCTTTCGTCCACCGTGGCAGGACATATTTATCGGGGATTGTCCTGATATTCTTCTGGGTGAAAAACCGCAGAATGTGTCTACACAGGATGCCATGGAACTCAAACTTCTTGCAAACACATGTCACCGAATCCGTCAATGTGTCATGGCTCACCGTATAAATTCTGCGCAGCTTCTCAGGGACGAGGTCATTCACGAGCGAATAAACCTTGTACTCACGCATAGACTTTTCTGCCACCTTGTTTATACTGTATCGTCCCGATTTTTGCAGCTCTACTTGGTATAGCAGAAAGATCTCCTTCGTATAGACTTTGGCACCGTTCAGCTCCAGCGGGGTCTCAAGCAACCTTCTCCTTTGTTTGTACGTGCTTGCAAAGTCTGCAGCCCTTTCTTTCACGAATAACGAGGCAACCGCTTTTTGTGCAGATGTGACGAAACTCTTCAAATTGGTAGCTGTACCCACATAACTATCGAACGTGGCATTCATAGATTCACTCCTGCCCGTCGTTTTCATGCCCGCAGAAAAATACCTCCTCGTGTAAACGCCAATCCATTGCTCTTTGAGCTCGTACAAGTGCTGGAGCCACTCGTTGTCTTGCAATGAGTAATCCTCAACAAGCTTTTCCCACCTCTCCTCAAATTCCTCAATCGTTAATGACTTATTGATGCACTTTTCAAAGTCTTATTTAAAGTCCGGATACTTTGCATACACGTGATGCAAACGTTCAGGGTATTTGTTGCTTATGTGCCAAGTGCAGAAGTTGTGTCGAGTGATGCAAACATTCAGGGTATTTGTTGCTTATGTGCCAAGTGCACAAGTTGTGTCGAGTATCTGGGAAGACGGTAGCAATAGCCTTCTTCATTGCCAAATCTTGATCGGTGATGATAACTTTCAGTGCTTTGAAGTTCATTGCTTCCAGCCACGCCCTAAACAACCAATCAAAAGAACTCTCGCTCTCGTCCCTTAACAAGGCGAACCCGAACAGGATGGAGTGATAATGATGATTGACGCCCGTGAAAGGAGCGAACGGCATCGAGTACTTGTTGGTACGGTATGTGGTGTCGAAAGTCACGACATCCCCAAAATGCTTATAAGCTAGCCTCGAACGACCGTCGACCCAAAAAATTGTACTAACTCGATGCTCGTCGTCAAGTTTATAATCGAAGGTAAACTGCGGGTCCTCCATCTGCATCCGTTTCAATAGGCTCATTGTGGATTGAGCATCATTGAGGTCATACGCGGCTCGTCTATGGGTTCGGACCGCGTTACGAACGTCTGTCGTGTTAAAGTTTAAATTTTGAATTCCCCCAGCCTGTTCAGCAAGAACATTAACTATGTCGGTAGGTCCTATCCGCGCATTGCTCATTGTGTGAATTAGGCTCCTCGCGACCTTACCCATCTTCTTGTGTTGATGCATCTGACTCACCTTAGAAGGGGTTACTAACGGGTGATTGTGTGCCAGTTCCAGGCTGGTAATAAGCCAATGATCTTGCTTGGGTTTATAGCTTACGAACATCTTGACCTGGCAATTTGTGCGCAGAAAGCAATCTCGTCTTCTACGCGAATATCCTATTTCGTCATCATTGTCATCATTGCCTACGCGTGTCTCATTTTGCTGTGGGTTTCTGCCCCTATGACACTCGTATAAGCGAGAGCATATCTTTTTTGTTACGTTGCTTGTTCTTGTAGTCTTTATTCTAATGCCAAAACCAACCCTCAATGAATACGCTCGAAAACATTCTTTAGCTTCTTCCAATGTTTGAAACGTTCGTCCTAGATACGGATCACTAGCATCTACGGGGGTGTTGGAGCTCGACACGAAATCAGACATTGTGAAACAAGACCTATGTAGAAATAGACTACGCTTAACAATCAAATGGCATTTCTAACTGAAAACATTACTTCAAAATTACCTTGGCGAATAGACCAATTTAGGATGACAAATATACCATATACATAATATTAAAAGTGTCTCCAATTTAACAATTATTAATTTATTGAACATAACAAATTAAAATTACTAAGATAAATAGACAAATTCATCATGCCAAAATACAACAAACATATCTCAAAAAATTTAAATTTAAATAGGATAAATTTTTTGAAGTTAGCGAACCTAAAAAAATCAAATTTAACTATAATGAATTTGTTTAAAGTTAAGAAATTAATAGAGTGACAAATTTCTAGAATATCACAAAAAATTATACTTTTTTGTCCAAAAAAAATATACTTTATCAGTCAATCCATAAAGAAAACTTCACCATTCACAAACTTACCTTGCTTGAGTGAAGCTTGAAGCAAGTGCTACTCGAAGCATGAAGGGAGCTGAAAATGAAAGTAAATGAGTCTGAAGGAGAAGAAAATTGGGCTGAAAGAGCTGAGAATGTTTTGGGAGTAGGCAATACTGTCCGTGATACTGTATAGCAGACAGCATTGACGACAACTTTGACATGTGCAGAAATAAAGGTACAAAAATTTATGGAAAGTGTGTCAGTCGTGTCAGTCAAAAAGTTGTCCGCTACACTGTGTGGTGGACAACTTTTTGACTGACACATATCAGGACAAAAAAGTTGTCCGCCATACAGTGTAGCGAACGGAGGAGGAGGGGCAGTCTAGTAAAAATCTCGTCCGCTACACTATGTAGCGGACGAATGACAGCTTTTGAAAAAAAAAGATCTGGGTTGTCCATCCTTTCAGGATGGACGGCCAGATCGCGCTAGCAAAATCTCCTATTTTGCTAGCGCTATCAACAGATCAGCTCCCATATATATATAGGAAAGTGAATATAACGCTAGCCTCACCCAAGTTGCGTGAGGCTAGCGGCAAAAACTACGTAATTTCATTGGAAAAAAAAGTTATCAGAGTTCAAACAGTGAATTTTTTTCCTCTCTTTCTCTTACTCTCTCTCTCTCTTTCCCCCCCCCCCCCCTTTTCCTCCCCCCGTTTCTCTGTCGCAGGCCCTAGCAACCACTACCAACCTTCCAGTGATGCCCAACTTCCCCAGTCACAGCCCCAACCTTCTCGCTCCGGCCACCTTCGCACCCACCGTCACCCATCTTTCTACCACAATTTTCTGGTTCTTGTAGCCAAATCCAATACTGTGGGTGAGCAAGCAATCAGAGTTTTCAATGGGTTTTCAATCGGAGTTTGCATGGATGTACCGTCGAGGATAACACATTTTTTTGGCAAGGGTGAAACTGTAGCAAACGCATAGCAAACCAAACAGCAAGGGTGGTGTTGATGTTGCAAATGCGTAGCAAACCAATCAGAGTTTTCATGGGTGCAACAGCAACAACGTCAAGGATTCCTTGTGGAGAGGTTTGAAAATGCATGTACTTAATCCTGTTTGGTTTGCTACATTTGCATGAAGTTTTAACGAAATTACATGTGCTCAGGTTATACGTAGATCATAGTAGGTAGTATGGAAATGCAACAGCAAGGTTGCTCCTCTAGTTTTGGCCTTTTCTTTTTTAGATGACCCTATGGATGACTAATTACTGTGTTCTCCTACGTAGATCTTAGCAGGCAGTCTTTCTCTTCTAGGTATTGCTCAAAAGCCATTACTAGATCACATTATAATTTAAACGAAGGGTATCTTCCCTCTTATACTTTTTGTATGCAATGTGATTAACAACAAGGGACTATTAAAACAAAAACAGAAGTTGTGCCTAGCAAAGTGCACTAAAATCTTTTGCATATTTGTCTATAAACCTAAAAAGGCTCTAATGCAATCAAATTTGTTGTAATGATCTTCACAAATGATCCCAATTATGGATATCTACCAAGCGAGGTAAGCCTAAAACTACCTTATACCAGATTCAAAACCTCTTTGGTGATGACCAACATTAAACTATTAGCTAATGGTTAAAAAAAGGGCTACCTTAACTACCTTGCAGATTAAGAGCTCCATGACCCTTCTGGTTTCCTTGTCAGCAATAAATAGACTAAGCAGCAGTAGCAACAACACCACCCTTGCTATGACCAAGTAGCATCACACGTTTTCCAGACCCCTAGTATAGCTCCTCAATGTATTGCTTCAGTTCCCATGCATTATGTTCCACATATGCCTTCATAATAAACTAAAAGATTCAAAAAAATACCACAGCAACTGTATAACACGCAAGGATTAAGAGACGACTTTTGAAATGCAAAAAACAAAACTACTGAAATAATCATTTATTTTACTTAGCGAGGTAAGCCTAAAAACATTCAGGAGCGACTAAGCCAAAAAAACTACCAAGCGAGGTAAGCCTAAGAACTACCTTATACCCAGTGTTATTAAAGGCGCAGGCGCACCTAAGGCGCAAAAGGTCCCTGGAGCCTAGGCGCAAGGCGCAAGGCGCAGGCGCGCGCCTTCTCAAAGCGAGGCGCAATATTAAAATAAATAAAAATAAATAAATGATAGTGCATGAAAACAATATAATTACGTAAATCTTAATTACCCTAATTAAGATTTACGTAATTATATTTATCTGTGTACTGGAATAGCATCTACTTTTAAGAAAGAAAGTATTGATTTTTACACGGAATTATATTTATCTGTGTTTTTATTTGACTGTGAATCAAATAGAGTAGTAATTTACTTTTATTAACAAATGAGACGGTATGAAAATGGACATGAATATGTTTAAAAACTTTATTTGTGTGGATAAACAAAAGGACTTTGTTGATGCAAACTACGAAGAGACATTAGTCAACCAAATTAAATATCACAAGGCAGCAGCTAATGCTCCAAAGCCCACACACGACTCTCTCTCACAAATTATATCAGACGGAGAGAAGCAGCAGTGACCGCGAGAGAGAGAGAGAGAGAGAGAGAGAGAGAAGTCTTCAATTGGAGTAGCCCAGTAGCAGTGGTACAGGGGAGCAGCAGTGACGGCGTCGGGAACTAGAGCAAATTTGATGGAGTAGCCGAGTAGCAAAGGGAAAGGAGATGCGGCCGGAGTGACGAGCAGCGGGAGCAGCGGCCGGAGCGACGAGCTTTCGACGGCAACGGCAAAGGCGATGCGGCAGGTGAGACTGTGAGAGAGAGGCTGCTTTAGCGGAGCAGTCGAGCTCGAGCAGCAGCCAGCAAGGCAAAGAATCTCGGCGGAGTAGTGGCCGGAGCAACAAGAATCTCGACAGGTGAGACCGTGAGAGAAAGCTGCTTCTATGCTACACTCGGCGCCTAGACGTGCGCCTCCCGTGCCGCGCAACGCCTTGCGCCTTTGCGCCTGATGAGTCCAGGTGCGCGGCTTCTTCAACGCGCTGAGCCTAGCCTAGGCGAAGCGCGGGGGTCGCGCCTTAGCGCGCCTTGCGCCTAGGCGCGCTTTTAATAACACTGCTTATACCAGACTCAAAATCCCTTTAGTGATGACTAACATCACAAGTTCTCACGGAGCTGGACTGCTGGACCCCTCACCTGCTTCAATGTTGTTTAATGTTCTTTCTTTTGTATCATCCTATGTGAGAGCAATAGCGGCAATCACAATGTCTGAAAAAATGTGGTTGCGTTATGCTATAAACTTAATTAATGTTGCAATATCCAAAAAAAATTATATTTGCTTCTAATTTCATAGTGAAGTTGTAAGTTGGTATTTTTGAAAATCTATCCAACAGGCTACATCTTTGACTGTGTCCTCCTTTTAATATTCTGCTTCTCAAAGCAGCTCTTTTGCCCTTTCTGCAGTCCATTACTAATATATCCTTGAATTTGCATGCATGTCCACTTCATTTTTCCTCTGTATTACAGAGTTTTGGCATTGTATGCACATGCAAGGGATTTACATTAATGTAAATCCCAAAAAGGTCGCTTATGTTATGTCTCCAACGGTTGAATTTGCAAGGTTCTTAGCATTAAGATGTTTACTTCGATGTAGACTTTTAGGCTCCCTATTAATTAACATTAAACTATTAGCTAATGGTTAAAAAAAGGGCTATTGACTTTGCATCAGCTTTAGACATAGAACACCAGTTAAGATACACGTGAGATGAAAATTTGACGGAATTTCACGAGCCTTCAACCAAGGCAAAATGATGGTATTGAGATTTGAATACTCTATAGCACCAAATCCGCATATGATATTTCCTGCCTATCTGGCTAGTTTTTGTAAGTTAATACTTGCATGTTTTTGTTGAACGCATGTGTGGGCAAGTAACCCAGCAAAGTTCTTGACAAAGCTCACTGATGAAGAAATAGCTTTCATCTCCCAGCCAGCCACAACTTATATCAACTTAGCTCAGGTTCAATAACATGACTCATAGTGGAAGCACACCAATGGGCTCACAAAATTTTCAGTCGATTAAGGAAATTGATGAGACTGAAGGTTTGACTAATTTTGATATTTGCAATACTCATGTCCGTAATGAACCAGGGTAGATGATGTGTGTGATCTTTCGCAATGTGATGACGAGGTTAGAACGCCTAGAGAGAATGAGGGTTATGAAAATTTTGACAATTTTGATAATCAACTAATAGATGGAAAAACATTTGATACGCTGGAAGCAGCATATGACTTCTACAATCAGTATGCTCTTTTAAATGGTTTTGGTACTCGCAAACACAATGCACATAAGATTAGGGCCACAGGTGCAATTGTTAGGAGGTAATTCGTGTACAATAAGGAGGGCTTCAAGAAACTGAATGACAAGAGACCAAAGGTGAATGAAAAAAGGCTTAGCGACTTGAGAACCGGTTGTGAAGCGATGATGCAAGTTACTTTGTCAAAGAAGCTTGGAATGTGGGTTGTCAACAAGTTTCAAGATGTTCATAACCATCCTCTCACTACTACTCCATCAAAGGTAATCAAGCATCATTCTCATAGTAAATACCATCATACAAATGTATGTAAGTCTCTAGTGTCTGACCTTAACCATGAGGGCCTGAAAGCTTCTTACATTACTAGGGTTGTGAATGTGATGAAGCCTAGCGAAGAAGCTGGTGTAACTCCAAGGCAATGTTCTAGTATTATACGCGTCGAAAGAAAGAATAATGTGGGGAAAGAATGTTATGGGATTATTAAACATTATCAAGAGAAGGCAACGCTGAATGATAGTTATTATTTTGCTATGGATTTAGCCATAGATGGTTCTCTCAGAAGTGTTTTTTGGGCTGACGGAAGGTCAAGGGCATCATATGTACAATTTGGTGATGTTATTTTATTTGATGTGACTTACATGACTAACAAATTTAGGATGCCATTTGCACCATTTGTTGGAGTAAACCACCATCGCCAGTCGATATTGTTTGGAGCTGCATTGTTGGAGGATGAGACAGAGGCAACATTTGTGTGGTTGTTTGAGCATTTTTGCGTTGTATGTTTAAGAGACCCCCGATTGCAATCATCACTGACCAAGATGGATTAATGAGAAATGTAATTGCAAAAGTTTTTCCGAGTACGCGGCATCATTTTTGCGCATGGCACATTAAGAAGCACATCATGGAACATCTACAACCTTTGCGATCCCGATATGATGACTTTCATAAAGCCCATAGCAACTAGACAAAAAGTCAGAGTATTGAAGATTTTCAAGCCAGATGGGCTGATTTGAATGACATGTATGACTTAAAAGAAAATTGGTGGATTCAAAATATGTACAACCTACGTGCACATTGGGCAAAGCCTTTTTATCAAAGATACTTTTTTCGCTGGCATGACCAAGAGTGGACGAAGTGAAAGCATACATTCATTTTTTGATGGGTATGTGAATTCTAATTCCATGTTAAATGAATTTATTGTGAAATATGACACAAAGCAGTTTATAATCGAAGGTATGCCGAGGAAGATGAAGATTTTAAGACCATGAATTCCAGAGCAGTCTTATCATCTGATCATCCAATTGAAGCAAGAGCTGGAGGATGCTATACTCGTAGTTTATTTGAAATCTTCAAGAAAGAATGGAATGCTAGTGTTAGCTATTTGCACGTAACATTGAGTAAGGAACCTGGTGTCACAAGGTACAGGGTGGGTTTGATAACTGTTGATAAAAAAGAAATGGCAAATTGTTCACTATTATTTGTCAGAAAGTGTTAAGGCTACTTGTTCATGTGCTAAGTTTGAGACGGCGGGAATATTATGCAAGCATATCTTTTATATATTGAAGAAAAAGAAAATAATTGATCTTCCTGAATATTACATTTTGCCTAGGTGGACAATTCATGCTCGGTATAAGGTGGGAGATATTGGCGATCAAGAGGACGAGGTTGGTAATCATTCAACTGAAAAGGGAGTAAGCCTTTTAACATTGTGGTTTGTTCGAGCAAAATTTTCAAAGGCAATAGATAATGGAAGAAATTGTCCTTCAGAAATACGTGAGATTGATGCATGGCTTAATAGCTTCTTGGAAAAGCAAGCTGCAAGAAACAATGTGGAGAAACTTGTTGGCGACAAAATGGTTAGTCAAGTTGGTTCAAGTACAAGTGTTTCTCAAATGGAAAGTATGCATTAGATTTCTATACGTGACCCAGCTGCCCCTATTAAGACCAAAGGGCGCCCAAAGGTTGCTACTAGGTTAAAATCTTCTATCGAATTGGCAAAAGAAGAAAAGAAACAAAGAACTTGTGCCTATTGCCATGGAAAAGGCCATTACCGAACTGGTGGTGCTAAGCGAAAGGTATATTTTGAAGTCAATCTCACATACAACTTTTTTCGTTTCAATGTAATATCATGTTGCATGAATCGTTTGAACTGTATATACTAATTTATAAAGGTGCATGATTTTAGAGGGACGAAGGAGAGGGCAATTTTGTTCAATAGTTGTGTAAGATTTGGTATAATAGTCTTATTTTCTTGAGTGTCTGTCTCCTTTTTTTACTAGTTTCTTATTTATTAGTTTTTTTGTGTATGACGTTGATTCATGTTGTGCTTTCGTTTCTCCTGCTTTTTTATTGACATAATTGAATTGTCTTATTTGTATGTAGAAACACTGCGAGACGAAAGTTTAGATTACATAAGGAGTACGCACTTTGGACTTGCAAAGGCTATTGCAAGGGATTTATGTTGAGAGTCCAAGCTTAGTTTTGGGATTTTAATTTTTTTTGACATTCTTGATTATGGATATTTTTGTCTTGTTAGGATTTGGTGATTTACTGAACTAAGATTGTTAAGGATAAAGTTTACCTTTGATTGAGGTGTTCTTAGCGTATTGATTTGCTTCGTGTCCTATTATTCATTACCGGTGCGGACATGACTATGAATAAAATATGAGATCAACGTCTAAAATGTGAGATCAACAAAATATAAGTGCATATGATACAAAGATTGTCATCTATCATAAAAAGAAAACTGATCTTAGACATGATCATGCCATAACCGGAAGAAATACAAGTACAATTTGATGAAAAGAAATGGCAGTACAATATGCACTCTTACTTGTGTATCACAAGTCGTGAATAATTAGAACACCCTCATCTGTAGAAGTTCATACAACTAAAAAAGATAATTCTTGAACACCGTAGCTATAGCAGTTGTGTGTTTGAGATCCGCTCAAGCAATCAATCTATCAGTTAATGATCTCTGTGACTTGGCAGCATTTTCTGCGCTGTGGTGCAATGCTAATTCCCCAAAGCATCGAGACCTTATTTGCAGGTAAACAGGGCT
This sequence comes from Escallonia herrerae, assembly GCA_033070095.1. Lineage (NCBI taxonomy): Eukaryota > Viridiplantae > Streptophyta > Magnoliopsida > Escalloniales > Escalloniaceae > Escallonia > Escallonia herrerae. The sequence continues at coordinate 387,738 of JAVXUP010000112.1, forward strand.
CACGATCATGCGTGTCAAATTCGAGCTGCAACATAACAAATAGAAATTAATGAATCATTATAACAGGATAAAATGCTATTTGGAAAAAACATCAGATGCACCTCAAGAAGAAACGGAAAGCATAAAAAGATGGCAAGGTTGTTGAAGCCGAGCTGCAATCTGAGCTACAAATAAGTTTCAAAGCATGCATAGATGTTGAGATTGACACTATAAGAAGTTAAAACAACTACAACTGATAAAAGAGACAACGAGGTAAGATTTTTTAAGCGAACACCCGCGACACATATTTCCAAAATAACGGTGATTGCAAAAATAGTGATGTACCAAAAGAAATACAAGAGCAGCAATCATCAACTATGACGAAAGTGTCACTGTACTAATGTAAGTATAGCCATAGCACATATTTCCAGGATCACGCATCTGCCTCACAACATGTATAACGAGAGCCGATGATAACATGTACCTAACATGATATCACTTTACATGCCTCAAAATAAGCGAAAATTGATGCGCATGTTGATTGATTCTCAAAAATTAAAGCCTCAAACATTCTTCACATAGCAAGAGAATTCATAATTGTGTAAGTACAAGCACAATGAAGATGTACCATTCATATTAATAAAAAAACTCATTCACGTCCACTGCAAAAGACGTACCATTCTTATTAAGCCTCAAATGACGTACAAAACCTTAGGGCAAACCATGGTTTTTGTATCCAGGATTACAAAGAGAGACACTTAAACTTGGTTTACATAGGTTTATTAAATATCCTATAAGTTGTTTCTCACAAGCATTAGATCAAAGGCAACATTTAACTACTAATCGAATAAGACAAACAAACCAGAATAACGCCAAGTTTGCGGTTTGAGATCTAGTTAAATAAATAGTCCGCTTAACAAAAATAACATTCGACCAACAGGAGTTCTATGCATAAGATGGTCTGTTGGTGGTTTAGTAGCCAATGCCAATGCTCCAAGAGTATCCATGATGAGATTAACCTAGAAAAGCTGCACCAAGAAAATATATCTTAAGATTCACACAATACTATCCCTTATTACATATGACAGGTTCAAATTTACATATGTCGACCCCAGAACGTGCACCATAGCCTCAAACTTGGTAATTTTACTTTTGGTTTCTTGTTAATACTCGGGGAGAAATTATGGAGGGTAAACAAGACCAATGGTTATTATCTATAAGAAATCTCGACCAAACATCCAACTGCCTTCCCTAATAATGGTACTACTATATTAAACACATTCCGATAAATGCAACAAAGTGACGACGAGCCAGCAGTAAAGTGTGAGAGAAATAAACCTGCGCAATGTTCAACTGTACATCACCAGAAGATTTTGCAGCCACAACATTAATGACGACGGCCGCATCACGTGCACTAACGGTAAGCTGGAAGTCTGGAACTCTATATACTTCTGAATATCTGAATAAGCAGGCCCCAGTAGACAACCTACACGAAGGCAAATAAATTCATAATGACATTAAGAAAGCCAGATATTAGCCTCTCCAAATACTACCGAGAGATAAGATACCATACAGATGTATGGTTTGGGCTAGGACTTTCATCGAACAATTGGTAATCAACTTGAAAAGTATATACAATGTGAGAAACTGTGAAGATTCTTCACCTGCACCCTAATTAAACAAAAGATGTCCAATATGGAAGAAGCAAGAAATCATCCGCAAAAAAAAAAAGATAAAGTTTGATAACTCGTACAGCAAAGGGGAAATGCAAAGTGAATTTTGGGAAAAAGATGCCTGTTCTCTCGCTACTGCAATGGAGAATTGCCTCACAAGGGCTCCGGCAGCAACCATGGCATGTTTTTCAACAAGTACTTCATCTGGTAGTGTTGCACCCGTGCCGAAAAATGTCTCATCCTCGACGGTAAGAAAGCACTACGACCTGTCTAGTTCAACCCGAATTAGTGTTCAAAGTTCATAATGATGATGATGATGAAACCCATTGAAAACTCTGATTGATTGCTTTCTTGCTCACCCACAATATTTGATTTGGCTACATGAACCAGAAAATTATGGCAGGAAGATGGGTGACGGTGGGTGTGATGGTGGCCGGCGCAGGAAGGTTGGGGTAGTGGGTTGCTAGGGCGTGCGACAGAGAAACAGGGAGTGGGAAGAATGTTTTTGGTGGCCGGTGCTAGAAGGTGGAGCGGTGATTGGTGACGGTAGCCGGCGCAAGAAGGTTGGGTGGTGGGTTGCTTGTACTCTTGCGGCATGATGATGGGTGTCAGTGGGGGCGACAGTGGCCAGCGCAAGAAGGTTGGAGCAGTGATTGGGGAAGTTGGGCGGCGCCGCCAGGTTAGGCCCTGGTTGCTAGGGCGTGCGATAGAGAGACAGGGAGGATAAAAGGGGAGAGAGAGAGGGGGAGAGAGAGAGAGACAGAGAGAGAGGAAGAAAATTAATTGTTTGAACTCTGACCACTTTTTTTAATGAAAGTACGTAGTTTTTGCCGCTAACCTCATGCAACTTGCGTGAGGCTAGCCTTATATTCGCTTTCCCCATATATACATATATAGATGTATACATATATATATATATATATATATATATATATATATATGTATACATATATATATATATGTATACATATATATATATGTATACATATATACATCTATATATATGTATACATCTATATATATGTACATATACATATATATATATATATAGGGGACCGATCCACATCTACCGGTGGAGAAATAACAATTTCTCCACCGAACCGCAGGTAAGAGCAGCGGTTGGGCCACGTGGCGCAAAAGGGACGAAAATGGACAAAAAAGGACGAAAATACTATGAGAAATTCACGAAAATACTACGAGAAAATGAAAAACTCGTGAGAAAATGGTGGCATTAATGCCCAACCACAACTCCTACATGCGGTTGGCATTATTGCCTTCCGTGACCCCCACCCCCCTTGCCCCCCACCCGTCACCCCCCTTGCCCCCCACCCCCTTGCCCCCCACCCCGTGGCCCCCACCCTATGTCCTTTTCCCCCACCCGTGAACCCCCCTTCCCCCACCCGTGAACCCCCTCTTCCCCCACGTGTCATTACCACCCTACCCCCCACCCCCACGTGTCATTCCCCCCTCCCCCTCCCTGCTGTTCACTCACGGTTCTTCTCTTCCTATCTCACTTTTCTCTCTATAAAATCCCTCCTCCCCGAATCATTTCTTCCACTCTCCTCATTCTCCCTATCTCACCTACATACAAACAAAAAAAATTTACGCTAGAAGATCGGTGAATTTTTCTTGAAATATATCAAGTTAAAACAAGTAAGTATTTTTCAATTTGTTCTTACCAATTGATTGTTTAAATTGTGTTACGCTTAAATTGTTCTTACAATAGTCTAAAATTCGTGTTTAGGGCGTCAAAATTACGTTTTGACAAATCGGGGTATTACATTCGAAAAATTCCAAAATAACGATTTTTTAGGGCGTCAAAAATAGAATTTTTCACGAATTTATAAAAAATAGCTAGAGCTAGATTTTGCCAAAGTACAATACAAAGACCCTAGTTATTTTCAAAAGATCTGTATCAGGTAAAAATTTCAGATTTTTCCAAAGACTGGAAAGGGGTTAACTGATACGCGCAACCTTGTAACTTTGCAGTGTAATTTAAAATATCAAGTCAGCACGATTTCACGCGAAACTTTTATGAGAACCCTAGGGTGTTGGGAAGTTCCATTCCCCAGGAATTCGGGCCATTCCGAAGCCGTTAGCTAATTTTTTGGCCGAACGGGCTTTTAAGCGCTTGATCCGGACACCGGTTCGGGATTTTTAGGCGAAAAATCCGTAAAATACTTTTTAAATCAAGAATGAACTCAGGAAGCTTAAAATAGCATTTTAAAGCACTTTTGATATTTTCTGAAGCCAGGGGGTATTTTGGTAATTTGCCACCCCGAGAGGGGTATTTTGGTAATTTTCCCAAAAAAAAGTTTTTCGGTCCAGAAATGTAAGTAAAACACCTGAAAGGTTGTTTTGAAGCTGGTTTGATGGGCGTTAGGGTGACAATGAACCCCCAGGGGCTATTTTGCTAATTTTACATTACACAAATTTGTACTTAAAATAACTTTTAGTTCAGGAAAGGGTGTGAGACACCTGAAAAGTTATTTTAAAGAGTGAATTCAGGAAGCTTAAAATCCCGTTTCAAAGCACTTTTCAGATTTTTTTTGTCAGGGGGCATTTTGGTAATTCGCATCCCCGATAGGGGTATTTTCGTAATTTTGCAGCGTTAAGTTTTTCAAAGGATTTCTTAGTCCAGAAATGTAAGCAAAGCACCTGAAAGGTTGTTTTGAAGCTGATTTGGGGCGTTAGGGTGATAATGAACCCCCGGGGGCATTTCGGTAATTTGCCGCTCATCGGGGGCTATTTTGCTAATTTTACATTATACCAAATTTCCCGAAAGACGGTGGTTTAAATAAATTTTATTCTTCTTTTATTTAAATCTATGACTTGTTGAGAATGATATAATTTTTATTTTTTAGATTCCAGTATAAATATGGATGCAACTGGAGGAAATAATTTTTGTGAAGGTTCTGATCCACCTTACGTTGGTCAAGTTTTTCAAGCACTGGACGAAGTTGAAGCATACTATAGAGCATATTCGAAAACGATAGGTTTCGGTATTAGAACTAAGACGACTAGAAAACGGGCGAATACAGATCAAATTTGTGCAAGACTATTTGAGTGTCATAGAGGAGCACCGCATGTAACTCCGGTCGTTCGGATCAGTGACGAAGGGACAACAAGACAAAGAAAACGGGACACATTTCCGGGTACCGGCTGCAAGGCCCATGTGTATGCAGTACACCGAAAAAATGAAAACCATTGGGTTGTGACAGGAGTGGAGTTGAGCCATAATCATCAGTTGATGACCCCTAGTAAGATTGGTCAAATTCATCAACACCGAGAAATAAGCGCGGCACACAGACAACTAATTTTTACAATGGCCGAGGCTAAAATTCCACCTTCTAAGATGATGGGGGTTTTCTCAAGCCAGGCTGGGGGGATTGACAAGTTGAGTTTCAACGAAGTAGACCTTCGAAATGAACTTCGTGCTCAGAGGAGAGAGTCTTTCGGTAAGAGTGATTCTCAAACTACACTTGATCTCTTCAGGTCCCTTCAGAGTGAGAATTCTGGATTTTTTTACAGTCTCCAACTGGATGATGAGAACCGCATTAGTACTATATTTTGGGCGGACCCCCGTTCTAGAGCTGCTTACCAAAATTTTGGGGATGTTGTGACGTTTGACACCACATACCGCACCAATAAGTACTCTATGCCTTTTGCTCCGTTCACCGGGGTGAACCACCACTATCAGTCAATCTCGTTTGGCTTTGCCCTGCTTAGGGATGAGACGGAGGAGTCATTTACGTGGTTATTTGAAACGTGGCTTCAAGCAATGTATCATATTCCTCCAAAGACCATCATCACCGACCAAGATCTGGCAATGAAAAATGCAATCGCTAAGGTCCTTCCAGATACTCACCATGGCCTGTGCACATGGCACATAAGCAACAAATATCCCGAACGGCTTCACCATGTATATGCAAACCATCCGTCATTCAAGACTGACTTTAATACATGTGTGAAGAAATCGTTGACGGTAGACGTGTTCGAGGAGAGGTGGGCCACGTTAATGGATGACTACTATTTGCACAATCATGAATGGTTACAATCGTTGTATGAGATCAAGACACAGTGGGTCGGTGCCTACACCAAGAAGTTTTTTGCAGCCGGAATGACTACGACCTCGAGAAGCGAAGCTATGAATTCATTCTTTGATGGGTACGTAGGCCAGTCTTCAAGTATAGCGGAGTTCGTACTAGAGATGCAGAAAGCCGTTGACAGGCAATTGTACCGTGAGAGAGAAGCCGACGCGGCTACAGTTTGCAAAGAAAGAGCTATACTACTTTATTCACCTTTAGAGGCTCATGCGGCTCAAGTCTATACCAAGGAAATGTTTCGACAGTTTCAAGAGGAACTACTAAAGTCGAATCAATATGGCATGACAAAGTTGCACGAGTATTCCACCAGAGATATCAAGGTTTATGCTTTGACAAATGTGACGAATTTCGCCAATCCGTGCTCTTCGTCGGCTCCGAGGAACAGACGACATTTTACCGTAGCAGTTTGTAAGGACACCGGGTTGGTTAATTGCAACTGTCAACTGTTTGAGCATAAAGGTATACTTTGTCGACACGCGTTGAGGGTTTTGAGCGCCAAGAATGCTAGTGAAATCCCTCCACAGTATATCTTGGAACGGTGGACGAAGGAAGCCAACAGAGTCCACGGTCACATTCCTTACGTGCCCAATGTTTCAGTTGATTTCGAGCAATCTGAGTCGCTGCGATATAATCACCTTTGTAACATCATGCACGGTTTATCAATGGATGCAGCGTCGACATTTGATGGGTACAGGTATCAAGTTGAAGCAGCCGCACGGGATAAGGCTAAGCATGCACAGTTTAGGATGGCATTACCAGAAACTGTGGACACTCCGACTACTCGGACAACTCCAGGCGGTAGATTCAATCGAGCCAAACAGCCAGTCATTGACGGCACTGACCTACAAGGTGAGGAGGACGACATTTTTGATCCAATTATTTCTCAAACAAAAGGGCGAAAACGAGCAATACGCATGAAGAATCCGATTGAAGAAGCAACGGGTCAAAAAAAATTACGAAAGTGTGCGTTGTGTAATAAGATGACTGATCATGACAAGAGAAACCATTATAAAGTGTTAGGTATCGAACCTGGCAGTATGGTCGAGGAGGACGATGATGAGGAAGAGTGTTAGGGTTAATGTTTCAGTTGTATAAATTGAACTTTTATAATGTTTAAATTTGTGATTTGGTTTGTGCAATCTTTAATTTGTGATTTGATTTGTAGATTATTGATATTTTTGGTAACTCCGTTTTCGGGCACACTTTAGGCCCCAATTAATAGCTTCCGAAAAAAGTTGTAAATTTTTTTGTCACATTTTTTTCGCTCATTGCACTTCAGGCACGCTAGTTAGCCCATTTGTAAGACTTTCGGCGAAAAACGAGACACATTAATTTTTGAGTTTTCCTAGGAAGGGCCTATTCGGGCACACTTTAGGCCCCAATTGATAGCTTCCGAAAAAAGTTGTAAATTTTTTTGTCACATTTTTTTCACTCATTGCACTTCAGGCACGCTAGTTAGCCCATTTGTAAGACTTTCGGCGAAAAACGAGACACATTAATTTTTGAGTTTTCCTAGGAAGGGCCTATTCGGGCACACTTTAGGCCCCAATTGATAGCTTCCGAAAAAAGTTGTAAGCCCCAATTGATAGCTTCAGAAAAAAGTTGTAATTTTTTTTGTCACATTTTTTTCGCTCATTGCACTTCAGGCACGCTAGTTAGCCCATTTGTAAGACTTTCGGCGAAAAACGAGACACATTAATTTTTGAGTTTTCCTAGGAAGGGCCTATTCGGGCACACTTTAGGCCCCAATTGATAGCTTCCGAAAAAAGTTGTAAATTTTTTTGTCACATTTTTTTCGCTCATTGCACTTCAGGCACGCTAGTTAGCCCATTTGTAAGACTTTCGGCGAAAAACGAGACACATTAATTTTTGAGTTTTCCTAGGAAGGGCCTATTCGGGTACACTTTAGGCCCCAATTGATAGCTTCCGAAAAAAGTTGTAAATTTTTTTGTCACATTTTTTTCGCTCATTGCACTTCAGGCATGCTAGTTAGCTCATTTGTAAGACTTTCGGCGAAAAACGAGACACATTAATTTTTGAGTTTTCCTATGAAGGGCCTATTCGGGCACACTTTAGGCCCCAATTGATAGCTTCCGAAAAAAGTTGTAATTTTTTTTGTCACATTTTTCTCGCTCATTGCACTTCAGGCACGCTAGTTAGCCTATTTGTAAGACTTTCGGCGAAAAACGAGACACATTAATTTTTGAGTTTTCCTAGGAAGGGCCTATTCGGGCACACTTTAGGCCCCATTTGATAGCTTCCGAAAAAAGTTGAAATTTTTGTCACTTTTTTTTCGCTCATTGCACCTCATGCACGCTAGTTAGCCCATTTCTATGAATTTCAGCGAAAAGCAAGACGCGTAATTTTTTCGAATGCCGTCATATGAAAGGTATATTCGCGCACATTTTAGTGCCAAATTCATAGCATGCGAAAAATTATATACATTTCTTTTTGGTACAGTTTTTTGTAACATCACAGCAGCTAGCCACGCACGTCAGGATAATGGTAATGAAGGCGTCTAGCTTCATTCTTTTTCAGCTCCCAGGCTATCCTATACCTAAACGTCAAGGCATCCTTCCTAGTCCACGAGGAGTGTTTGAGCACTTCCGAGCGAGCAATGTAGTCCATGTACTTGAGGACGTAAATCCCGCAATCGTGACCGTTATATTGCTTTGGTCGGTCCTTTATCATCACGACCGTCCAAGGGTCACCCTGTGGCCGTCCGCATGCTAGCGAGAGGACAGTAGTCTGCATCCAACAATAAAAACGAGAATCAAGCCTATGAAACAAGAACAATATACTATGAGCCAAGGTCAAAAATTAAAAACTAACCACTAAAGTGATGTACTCGTTGTACATCTGTGCCAGCAGCTGTCCAGGCTCGTCCTCCCTTAGGCTATCGTATATGTGAACCGTTCTGAACGCTGGATGGAGAACTAATAGGAACCAGTGGTTTGCATGATGACAGGGTATCATGATAAGGTTCGCATCAGCAGCGGGACATTGATAGTCTGCGTTCATCATGCCTAACACGTTTCGACCTGGTTTTCACTTACTCATGCCGCCCCCTCGCCTCCATTCTGTGAATTCTCTCACCGTTAATTCCACAAAATGAGTGGGATACATGTTAAGCTTCAAATATTCAGAATGGTTAAAATGTTGCTCTCTGATCCGGAGCAGTTCTATGTAAGCGTTCATGACAAAATTTGAAAGATCTGTCTCCGGCGCCAACGTTCTGATATCCTCATGACCTAGGAATGTCGCAAGGGGAAAGTCTGCTGAATTGACAGGCTCATGCCCGAAGTAGTGCCGGTCGATCCAAGCCATCTTGTCCGGCCTCAATGGCTTCGTCACTTGTCTTTTGTCCGACCGAAAGCTTGGGCGCGAGGCCTGGATTCCTACTTGGGGAACCTGACTCTGGCACTGAGAGTCGTATGCGTCAGGAGGCAAGTGACTATACGGCTCCCAGAATTCATAGCTATGCGATGAAGGCGCGTCAGGAGGCAAGCGACTAGACGGCTCCCACACCTGACTCTGGGGCTGATAGTCGTACGCGTCAGGAGGAGGGCGACCAGACGGCTCCCACACCTGACTCTGGGGCTGATAGTCGTACGCGTCAGGAGGAGGGCGACCAGATGGCTCCCACACCTGACTCTGGGGCTAATAGTCGTATGCGTCAGGACGAGGGCGACTAGACGGCTCCCCTTGGTAACCCCGGTACGCAAGACTAAAGTTTTGAACTTCAGTCTTGTACTTCTCAATGGACCTCTTGAGATTGTCAGGAGCCTGCGCGACAAACCAGTCAAACGACTCCAGCTGCTTGAACACCTCAATGCCCTGGTCAACCTAAAAAACATGCATAGAAAATATGGCTAATCATATTTGACAAATGGTCGATAAGGTGCGCAAATAAATTATCAAACAACACTAGCATGACTTACAATGGCCAATGCCCAGAACTGGTCATAGACCTCACGTGGCGCATACGATGTCTTCTTCACCTGGGAAGGGCGATTCACCCTCGTGCGCGTCACCCTGAGAAACCACTGTAAGTATTCCTCAGTACTAATGCCGTCGTGCTTCAGCGATACAAGGCTAAGGATCCTACCAAGAAAATAAATGCTCATACCTGTAATAGAGTCAGGCAAGCGGCAATGGACTTGGCACCGTTTCTCGTAGCCTTATGCAGTGCTCGATATAGGTGCGCAAGGACAGCTGAACCCCACGAATAGGAGTATACCTCCTCAAGATCCTCCAAGAACACCATATACTTCGGATGCACCGTGTTTTTCGAATGCGTCGGAAGTAATATAGCTCCAATAATATACAGAAGGAATGCCTTCGTATACGTCACGAAATCATGAGGAGTGTATTCATCCGGTAGCACGCCGTACTGCTCTCTCAGCCATTTAAGCTTGACGCCGTTTGTTGTAAGCGCTGCCCTTGGAATTCCCAGAAAATACTGCATAGCCATATTCGCTATGGATGCAGACGGCACGTTCAGAATAACGGGTCTGCCGTGACATGGGATTCCAAGTATAAATCCGACGTCCTCTAACGTAACAGTCATTTCACCAAACCGGAAGTGAAATGAGTTCGTCTCGCTCCTCCATCGTTCAACTGGAGCGGATATAAGGCAATCGTCGTGTCGAGACCATTTCCCGCAATCGGTGAACAGGGTTAAATTTTGACGGTGTAATAGCTGTATTTGTTCCTTGTTTAGTACCCACTCTTCAAGGTGCCTTGTGCTTTGAATTGTTTCCAAAACACCCCTATCGACACCGTCAAATACGTGCCTCGCAACGTGGTCATCGTCATCGTATAGGATTGATGTATCATGAGGTCCAGGGCTGAAATTCATACCTCTAAGAACAAAATATAATTATAAACCAACTTAGCGTCCATAATATTTACATTCCAAAACTATAACTGGATCTTTAACCTAGCTTACCAACACATTAGCAATAGTCATTATTTCAATGTATTAAAACAAATCCTCACTTCCCACCACTCCGAACGCTTAATTACGCTAGTCAGCAGGTGAATTTAGCGCCAACGTGGTTATATAGCAATATACCCCCCGATGGCCCCTACACCCCCAACACCTCAAAACCGCTTTAAAGTCAAGTTTTTAAATGTATTACGTCAATTATATACCAAATATATCAGGAAAAATTTTAAAGGGGGAAAGTTACCAAAACACTCGCTACTTATGCAAAATACCCCCTTGCAGTCATCGCCGGTGCGTCATAAGGTTCAGCACATCCGGAACAAAAGAAGTTTTCGGGTGTCTCACACCCTTTCCTGAACTAAAAGTTATTTTAAGGTATGAATTTTAAGCTGGATCCTTCCTAGCAAAATAGCCCCCGATCAGCAGCAAATTACCGAAATGCCCCTGAGCGTTCACTATCACCCCAACGCCCCCGAACCAGCTTCAAAATAACATTTCAGGTGGTTTACTTACATTTCTGGACTAAAAAGTCATTTGAAAAACTTGGCGCGGGAAAATTACCAAAACACCCCTCGCGGGGTGACAAATTACCAAAATGCCCCTGGCATCAGGAAAAATATCAAAGGTGCCTTAAAATTCTATTTTACGCTTCCTGAGTTAATTCTTGATCTAAAAAGTATTTTACGGATCTTTATAGCAAAAATCGCGAACCGGTGTCCGGATCGAGCGCTTAAAGGCCCGTTCGGCCAAAAAAATAGCTAACGGCTTCGGAATGGCGCGAATTCCTGGGGAATGGAACTTCCCAACATCCTAGGGTTCTCATAAAAGTTTCGCACGAAATCGCGCTAGCTTGGTATTTTAAATTAGACTGCGAAGTTACACGGTTCCCCGTATCAGCTAGCCCCTTTACAGTCTTTGGAAAAATCTGAAATTTTTACCTGATACAGATATTTTGAAAATACTTAGGGTCTCTGTTTTGTACTTTGGCAAAATCACGCTCTAGCTATTTTCTATAAATTCGTGAAAAAACTGTCTAATTAAGTTTTCACCACTAACGCCAATTACGCCCCCGAACCAGCTTCAAAACAACATTTCAGGTGGTTTACTTACATTTCTGGACTAAAAAGTCGTTTGACAAACTTGGCACGGGAAAATTACCAAAACACCCCTCGCGGGGTGGCAAATTACCAAAATGCCCCTGGCATCAGGAAAAATCTCAAAGGTGCCTTAAAATGCTATTTTACGCTTCCTGAGTTCATCCTTGATCTAAAAAGTATTTTACGGATCTTTCGCGCAAAAATCGCGAACCGGTGTCCGGATCGAGCGCTTAAAGGGCCGTTCGGCCAAAAAAATAGCTAACGGCTCCGGAATGGCGCGAATTCCTGGGGAATGGAACTTCCCAACATCCTAGGGTTCTCGTAAAAGTTTCGCGCGAAATCGCGCTAGCTTGGTATTTTAAATTAGATTGCGAAGTTACACGGTTCCCCGTATCAGCTAGCCCCTTTACAGTCTTTGGAAAAATCTGAAATTTTTACCTGATACAGATCTTTTAAAAATACCTAGGGTCTCTGTTTGGCACTTTGGCAAAATCACGCTCTAGCTATTTTTTATAAATTCGTGAAAAACTGTCTATATTTGGCGCCCTAAAAAATCGCTATTTTCGAATCTGTAAATATAATACGCTGATTTGTATAAACCTAACATTGAGTTATAAGGAAATTCAAAATACTTACTTGTTGTGACTTGATGTATTTAAAGAAAAATCCACCGATCTTCTAGTGGTTATTCACCGATCTTCTAGAGTAAAATTTTTTGGTTTGTATTGTTGTGGAGATTATGTAGGTGAGATATGAAGTACGAAGAAAGTCGGTAAAGATGATAGAGTGCAGAAGAAGAAGGAGTCGGGGGAAGGGATTATAAAGAGAGAAAAGTGAGGGAGAGAGAAAAAAGAAGATAAAAAAAAATAAAATTGAGCGGTCAAAGGCTGTGGCAATGGCAGAAGACTCTGCCCTGAGCTGTCTCTGGAAAAAAAAAAAAAGGAGGGGGGAAGGACACCACGTGGGGGGCATCACGGGGGGAAGGAAGGACGCCATGTGGCATCACAACAAGGAGGGGAAGGACACCAGGTGGGGCATCACGGGGAGCGACCACGTGGCAGGGCATGGAAATAGACCGCCACGTGGCGCCGGGGGGGGGGGGCACTGCTTCTTTATGCGGTTGGGCCACGTGGGGCAGGGCGTGGGGACGGCCAACCGCGGCTTCTTTATGCGGTTGGGCCACGTGGCAGGGCGTGGGGGACGGCCAACCGTGGCTTCTTTTGCGGTTGGGCCACGTGGCAGGGCGTGGGGACGGGGCAGGGCATTTTCTCGGCGTGAGGACGGGGCAGGCATTTTCTCGCGAGCTCATTTTCTCGCGTGGTAATTTCTCTCCCCCAACCGCTCCTCTTATATGCGGTTGGGTTTGATTTTTGTGTTTTGTGGGCCCCACTGCATTGTGCTCGGACAAAAAAAATGTTACCCAACCGCATATAAGAGAAGCGGTTGGGGGAATTTTTGTGTTTTGTGGGCCCCACTGAATTTTCACTGTTCGAAAAAAAAAATGTTACCCAACCGCATATAAGAGAAGCGGTTGGGTGCTTTATTGTGGGCCCACTGCATTTTCTCTTTGTGCTCGAAAAAAAAAATGTTACCCAACCGCTTATAAGAGGAGCGGTTGGCTTTTATGTGGGCAAAAAAAAGAAATGTTGACCAACCGCTACAAAGAGTAGCGGTTGGGTGGAGAAAAACTTATTTATCCACCGGTGGGTGTGGATCGGCTCCCATATATATATATATATAGGATCGTGATCCATTGCTAGCGCTAGCACTGTTGCTAGCGCTGTTTAGCCGTCTGCTACATAATGTAGCGGACGAAAATTGACCGTCCGCTACATTATATAGCGGACGGTGCTAGCGCTGCTAGCGCTATATATATATATATATATATATATATATATATATATATATATATATATATATATATATATATATAAACACACACACACACACTCACAACTTCTAGAGTCCCAGCCACCTTGCGACTCTTACCAGATAGGTCTCCCCTCATCAATTAAGATCATGTCCGGATCCGTAAGGATCGTGTCACCATCCCTTTTTGATAGCATCAGTGTTCTTTTAAGACTCTGACTTCTTAAGCAGAGTCTCTCTCGGAAATAAGGCCCAATGGAACTGATAGAGAATGTCAAGCCACGTTCATCGCCTGGTAAGGCGAGCATATTTAGCCATATCAGAATCCTTTGTTGTTGGGGTTCAACTCTAATTCAGTGGAGTTGTAACGCTTCTGACCATAAATAGTGATCAACTAAGTTACCTACCAGTCGCATGTGACTCATAAGCACGTGCAGCCATCATTTAAGCCCTCGCATAGAAAACATCGACAACAATTATCTAATCACACACTTTAACCACATTTATCCAGAAAAGATGCAGTCACATTCTGTATATCAAAACCTCTTGCAATCCTAATATCCTAATTATGAAAAAAACTTAGAACAACAGTGATAGTAATTGACGTAGTGTAACCATACATCCATTACATCATGTCATCTCTGTTACTATTAGAATAGATATTTTCACTAATTACACTTCATTGTTTAAACAAGATATAATTGCAACTTCCACTCCAGGTGATTGTACACAAGAATAGAGAGATGAAGTAGAAGGGGAACCTAGAAAGGGAGGGCATCCATGTTAGCACGGAGAGGGAAAAATGACCAACCAATGGAGCTGATGGTAGCCACCACCCCTGTTCTGAAACGGGCAACGTGTAGTCGACCCCGAGCACTTCAAGCTTGGATACGATGAGTTGACCCGTCCTGTGTTCTTCGAAGCCCAGTTCTGGATGGTCATAATCCTCCTCATCGGGCACTGACCCAGTTGAAGAACTCAGGCTCTGTCGCCAAGTCCAGCAATTGGTGAGACATAAGCCCAATATTGTCTTCCCAAACCAAGTGGGTCTATTAGGCCCATGATAGCGATGATGGTGATCGTCCCAAAAATGTAAAGAGAAACATATAGACAAACAGAGACTTGGGAAGACATGTTTGAGTTTGTTGTGCAACGTGTAAAGAAGATGTGAGTGGCCTACATGAATATATCTTTATCTTAGAGAAGAGTAGAAATAACATACCAAGTTTAAGAAGAGAGCTACATCATGCTAAAAAAGAAAAAGCCTACATCAAAAATCGATAAAATAAAAAAATAAATACATAAAAACTATAATAACTATGAAAACCTGTAAACATATACGTTTTTATTATGGATATTCACTAACCAGCTAAAAACAAAATTAAAACAGAATAAATATTAACTAAAACGAGATAACGACTAAAAGACATCCGATCAAAGTACAACACAATTTGTTAGCCACCAACCCAAAACCCAGACACCTTATCTGTCCATCCCACCACTGCCTAGCCCCAGAGAACACCACTAAAGCAGATCACCATCAGAAGCCCCATCAAAATCACCGAAGCAGATCACCATCGCAAGCCCCTAACAACCAGATCACTGCCGACTAAGATCCCATCACCATCAGACCAAAACACCATCCGAAGCACCCGCACCCTTACCCAAGACCCTAGTGGACCACCATCTGCTACTGACTGAAACCACCCCAGCTCTTTCTCTGCATAACCAGCCTAAATCAAACAAAACTATAATTAGGGCATAAACATTAATACAACTTCAATTGTAAACCAAAAAGACCTTTCTCGATCAAGGCAAAGGGGGATTAACTACGAAGGAAGGGGGAAATAAACCCTAGAAGAAAAAAACCTTGATCTAGACTCACCAATCCTTCTCCAACCCATGGCCGCACTTCACTCGCCAACCATTTTGTATATATGTTAAGTAAGTTGGGTTTTGTCTTTAATTATAGAAGAATGAATTTTCTTTCTTTTTTCCTTTTTATTGCACTGTCTTTTTTTTTTAGAATATTCAGGAATATATACCAAGATAAATTTTGAGACCAAATATACATGGAATAGCTAAAAGGTAGAAGAAAATTAAATGGATGACATTCCCCATCTAAGTGGGCTAACAAAAGAAAAACAAGAGAAAAAACAAAATAAAGTAAGCAGCTAATAAAACAAAATAGATACCACCTACCAACTAGCTAAAAACAAACAAGATAAAACCTAATTAATACAGATGAAGACAAAGAAACAACCAATCAAAATACTTCAGCGTACGTGACTTCTTCGCTGCAACTTGGCATCGATTTTTGTGCCTTCACTCTGAAGCCGAAAACACCACCCTCTCCAGCCAACCCCTTGCTGCTAACCCCAAAAGCCGACAGACACCAACCTAGATCTAACAGCTACCAACCAATAAATTATACCTACAGAATCTTTCTTTCGCAAGGGGAAAGGGGAATCAACTTGGGGGGGGGGGGGTACAAAAAACCCTAGAAAAAGAGGCCTAACCCTATTCTCACCAACGCAACACCAACCTACGGCAGCGCATCCACAAAACCCTACTGTGAAATTACCCTACACATAAAGCCTACCACCACCTAAATAAGGAACTTATGGATTAGCAACCTAATCAATCATGAACCATTGAAGCGTCATGATCGTCCAGCTCTCTATAACCCCTACGATCCCACACAACAACCCTCAATGACAGTAACCTAGATTACCACATCACCACATGTCAGAAACATCGGCAGTGGTGACGAAAATAGAATTAGGAAAGAGAAAGAGGTGTGGTGAAGGGAGAGAGTCTCAATTTTCGTCTCTCTTAGATAAAGAAAATCAGTAGGTCCGTTAGCTGCTTAATTGGCCACCAACTCCGCACTGCTAAGTTAACTCATATAACTAAGAGACTATTGACTCTAAGCCGCGAAAGGTTGGTCTAGTGGTCAAGGAGGTTTGCTTCCTTCCTTGACTTCCTGAATTCAAACCTTGGGCTGATACTCAGAGAAAAATTTCTCCTCATAATGTACTAGGCTGATATGGAGAGTGCACACTTAAGATCGCCTAGGGAAGGGATCTAGGGTGTGCTTGCTTTAAGAAAATTTTTGTAAAGACGCCTTTTTGGAGCATCTATTAGTGATGCATTAAGGTGTACTTGCTCCTATATGACTACACAATATGTTGATAGCGTTGTAGTGAATGAACGTTAATGTTTTAATTGTTTTGTATTCTGCACAGGGTTATGAGGTAATTATGATAAACAATTCAGCTCGGGTGGTGTGATCAGGGTTGAGGGTGTCGCATTAGACATTAAGAAACGGTTATAATTCATTTTAAGATTAGTTTAAAGTATCATTAGGAACAATTCTTTTGCTAGTTCTAGGAAATATCTTAGCTCTCTATATAGTGACAAAAATTTCTTCCTAAAGTTAAGCAAGAAATTTTTGTTGCCAAAAAAGAGTATCGAAGCAAAACACTTTCCTTAAAAACGGTAAGAATTTGTGTTCAACCCAACATCGAATCTGAGCTAACAATAAGGAAAGCCGTATATCCAAAGGAAAAATGGACCTAGGGAATGGGCCTTCTAGATTAATTCCAAGCTCACGCGCTATAGGCTCAAATATAAAAGCAAGCAACCCACCTTTCCCCAAGGCCTAGGCCAGAGCCTGAGCCATCAACACTTCATTCGCCACGTGTGATGCCAACTCATCAAATGAGTTCCAGGTGTCAGACGCCCAAGTGCCACCTAGAGTCGCTGCCGTCCGCCTGTCATGAGACCCCTTATCCAAGATAAGCTCGAGACTCTAGCCACCGACTGTCGTAGAGAACTCATCGGAAGTCCAACGGAGGAGAAGCAGGTTCCGGAGCCGTCCCCGGAAGGAGATTCAAAGTCCTCATTCAAAGAGTATAATAAATCAAGGACGGATGATTTAGAATCGCTGGTGATGGAACTGAAATCAATGGATCCAAATCCAAAATCTTGATCGGAGGACTATGAACCCCAAGAATCATGACTGATTTCCTCCATCCCATTATCTAGTGCTAGATCTTCAAAATCCTCTCTTGGATGGTCTAAACAAATTCTACGAGTTTGCAAAGGCACGTAACCCTTTACAGAATACCAGACGGGTACTCTTAGGCTGAGAATATTGGTATAGAACCGGTTCCACTTTGTTGGTGAGCTTGACACAAAAAGAAAGAGCAGCCAGTGTTGACATGCTCTGTTACCCCCACAATTGTAACAGATGTGAATAACCTTTTCGTAAGAAGCCCAAACCCAGTTACAAATTTTTTTCTGTTGTAGGCAAATTGTCAGTCCAGTCCACTTCAAGAACTTCATAACTTAGAGATTAAAAAAAAAAAAAAAAACTCAAGCATGGATATCATGTAACCTTACCCACAGATCCACAGTAGAGAAATCTAATTGAGAATACACATAAATGGAATTAGCAACTAATAGCAATAACGCACCATGCATATTCCAAGGCCCTGCCTCCAATTGGCACTCTAAATCCACTGCATGTCTCAAAGAAGCGAAAAGCAAAGCAATTTCCAAGAGCTTCCACCCGCACAGTACCATTCATATGCCAACTCAAATTCACTATCTCTCTTTACCAAAATTCCTAGAAAATACCCTTTGATCAGTGTACACACAAATTTCGTGTCTTAATCTGTAAGACAAGAAATAATGGAACAAAATTCAATTTATCAAACTTAAATTATAGGTTACACCACTCTGTGATTTTTACACAATAAATGTAAATCCTCTGATTCGATCTTTGGTTTGGTCACGATTCAAGAGCAGAAATAGCTTGTTCTTGAAACGTAAATTTGGACTTCTTCAATCTTCGCGGTTGAAAGATCGTCGAAGCGGCGCTTGCTCGAGGGCTTCGAAACTTTATCCCGAACAAGTATAGCGATCCTTGACTTGTAGAATCACTGATGTTGAAGACAAATTCCTCTTCAATTTGAGGCGAAAGAGAAACCGATTCGTAACTTGGAAGTGCTCGATTGAATAACGGCACTACGTTAGTGCGTGTTGTTCTTCAAATGAAACACAACCTGGGAGACGACAGCGTTTCGGCAGAACTTAAGCTTTGATCGCGGAGACCCTCTGTGTCTTCCTTTCTTCTCTACCTCAAGCCCTTTATTTATAGGCATGGTGGTAGGCTTATTTTTTAAAATCCCATAATTTGAGCTTTGATTTTGTAATTAAAAGGTTTTTGTCCCCTTAATTATCTGATCTCTTCAATTAAATAGATATATGTCTCCACTTAATTTAGGAATGATTTTAGTCAAATTTGACTTTTTTGGTAGCAAGGCCATGGGCTGGACCATGTATTATTATTGGATTAGTCTTTCCAACTTGTCTTGTTTGTCTTGTTCGACTCCACTTCGAGCCCGTTGTCTTGTTTGACTCCACGTCGACATCTTGACCCGTATTTTCTGCAATGTTGACTATTTGACCGGCCAATAAACTTTTACGTTAATGACTAAGCGCAAATTTTCATTGTCTACAATCAGCAAAACGACCAATGAAAGTATGAAGCCACCGTAATCGCTGAATCAAGAGTGGGACAGGATCCACAATTACAACATCACCACAACGTTTCCATCTCCATTCCATCCACTCGGCCTGCAACATCCTTCCACCACCAAAGTATTGTTTGGGATTCTATTTTGTCTATGTAAAGGCTGTGAGGGCACAGTGCCTAGACTTGTCTAGCCAATAAGCAATCTTTAAGAGCACGGAAGATAGTTTCTTTGTCGTTTCCACATACTGGACATTCCAGTTGAGTCGATACCTTCCTTTTGTGGAGGTTCTCCATCGTAGGCAGTATATTCGAACAAGCACGCCATTCAAAAAGTTTGAGATATTTGGGATCCTCATATTCCATAAGAAGTTCCATGTTACTTTCCTCCCGTGACTAGCTTCTCCTTTAACAAGGTGCATTTTTTGCACTAATCCTTGATCCATCGCCACCCTATAGGCATTGCTAACAAAGAATTGCTCGTCCTTACTGTAATGCCAAACCAACTTGTCAATACAAGTATAAGAACTGATAGGGATTTTTGTAATAAGTAAAGCCATGGGGCCAGAAAATTTGGTTATTAAGATCTGTTTTCCATTTCCTAGTATCCTTGTCTATCAGTTCTTCAACTGTCTCTTCCTTGCTCAAATAACTAGGTAAAGATTGAACCTTGAAAGTAAATGGTAAGGGTATCCACCTATCATGCCATATTTGTATATTCCTTCCATCTCCAACCCTCCACCTTGTTCTTGCCAATAAGATTGGTCTAGCCGCCATGATACTTCTCCAAGTAAATGACGGTCGAGAGCAAGTTAGGCCTTGAAAAAGTCACCTTCTGGAAAGTATTTTGCACTAAGTATATGAAAGAGTAAGGAATGTTGATTTGTGACCAACCTCCACCCTTATTTTGCCAGTAGTGCTAAATTAAAAGCTTTGAGGCAACGAAATCCTTAGCCTTCTTCATCCTTTCTACGGAAAAGCTTTTCCCAGCTCATTCAATGCATCTTCTTATGTCCATTGTCCATGCCCCACCAAAAATTACTCATCATGGCTTCTAATTCGACACATAAGTAGTCTGGGAGTTTGAAACATCCCATAGCCTATGTTAGGATCGCTTGTAGAACTAATTTGATAAGAATCTCTTTTCCCGCCGTTGATAAAAATTTACTTGACCATCCTTCTATTCTCCTCCACATTCTTTCCTTGATGGAGCTAAACACCTCACTTTTGGACTTTCCTACTACTGTTGATAACCCCAAATATTTCTCATGCAAAAATCCACAACTTGAATTTCCAACAGGTTACTTACGGTATCCTTTGTGATAACTGGTGTATTTTTACTGAAAAAAAATGTTAGATTTCTAGAGATTAACTTGCTGACCCGACGCCTCTTCATAAAGCTTTAATATTCTCAAAAATTCGATAGCTTCCTCTGCTTTAGCTTTAAAGAATAACAAGCTGTCGTACGCAAAAAAATAGATGCGAAATTGCATGGCAAATCTCGGTTCACCTTTACATCGTGAATGGAGTTTACTGCTTCGACAGCTTGAAAGAGAGATGATAAACTTTATGCACACACTAAAAAAAGATAAAGAGAGAGGGGGTCTCCTTGACGAAGTCCCCTTTTTGGCAAAAAAAATAACCCAATTGCTCATTGTTCAATAAGATTGAATAGGTTACTGTAGAAACGCAGAGCATTATTTTAGCTATCCATTTGTTGTCAAATCCCATCTTATCTAATATCGCACTCAAGAGGGCCCATTCTACTTTATCATAGGTTTTACTCATATATAATTTAAGTGCTGCTAGTCCCTCTTTTTTCCCTAACTTACACTTCAGATAATGATTTGATTGGTAGGCTACTAACATATTATCTATGATAAGACGACCCGGTATGAATGCACTTTGACACTCCGAAATACAAAAAAGAAGAGCAACTTTGAATCTATTAGCTAGAGTCTCATGACTATTTTATATATAACATTTGCAAAGACTTATAGGCCGAAACTGTGACATTCTTTCTGGATTTTGGGAATTAGGAATCAACACGATATGAGTGTAGTTAATTTTCCTAGCAAAAGAACCTGGGAAAGCTAACACCATATAGGTCACATCATTTCCAACAATATGCCAAAAATGTTAGAAAAATAGTGCAGGCATACCATCAGGACCTGGAGACTTAGTAGGATACATAGAAAATAAGGCAGAATATACCTCACAAGCGAAAAAAGGACGAGTTAGGCCATGATTCATTTCGGAAGAAATTTTGTACCAGTTAATGATACAATATTTTCTTGGCTAGTCAAATATTCGAAGTTACGAGAAAAATGATTTCAAAAGTGGACCGGCTTAAAAAGTGATCATATTATATTAAAGAGTATGGCCAAGGAGAATTTTTTATTGTTACGATTTCACACTGTCATTTTTCAGAATCAAATTAAATTTCAATCAGGAATCATTTCAAATGAAAAGGACACAAAACTACTCTAACATAGAAATCTAGACCCAATTCATGGGTTTCCTAAATTTAGCCTACCTCCTATCATATAAATAAATGATGGCATTGGAGGCAATGAAGAAAGATACATGCAAACAAAGCTCAACTGCGGAAACTATGTGATCTCAAGACTTCTACACTTTATGCATCATTTGAAGAATAATGCGCACTAATTTAGTATCATTCCTCAATCAATCACTTCTAAGATGCGAAGATCGAGTTCTCTTTGATCTTAAATTAAAGAGAAGTGATTTTACGCCAAGGATCGCTACATTTGTTCAAGATAAATTCTCGAAACCCTCGATCAAGCACCACTTCGACAAGCTTTCAACCGCAAAAATATTCAATAAGTAAATATCAGGGCTTCAAAATCAAGCTATTTTTAGCCCGTAGACCGTAACTAATCCGGAGATTGAATCGGATAAGTGTAAACCCATTATTTTAAATTAATAAATTAAATTTTGTGCACTATTTCTTATTTCATAGCTTAGACACAAGATTTGTGTGTACATCACCAACAGCAAAGTAGTTGCTAATACATTCTTCTTCTTGATACTGCATCGTATTTGCATATTCTTGAGTTATTTTGCAACACAACGGTTTTACCTAGGAATGATGGCGTCTAATTGATCATGCATCTTATTTTGAGCAAAAACTCTGAACAAATAAGAACAATTTCCAGTAAACGTTTTCGGTTAACATGTAATAAGTGAGTAGTGTTTAAACAAATGATATGTACAGGGTGCTCACGATGCTAACTAGGTCTCTCTTCTTCCATTCAATCTGTAATTCATGCTTTTGAAATGATCTGATTCACCCTTCAAGCTCAATAGGGATTTATAGTAGCTGAAGAAGAGGCACCGATCGACGATGTAAATGGAAATGGTGAAATTTATCTATACAGTAGATTCGTATATGGTGAGTACAAAGTGGTGGTGATAAAAAATCAAATTTCCATGAGTTTCAACCCAGAAGCTGAGCATACCGAAGCCTTTTAATGAGTCTCAACATGGCTGTCGAGGTAAGTAATGGCAACCGCAGCGTGTAGAGCGGCTCCTATTGGGAGAACATCCTCATCGATAATAAAGTGAGGCGTGTGCAACCCTTTATCGGATTTTAGTTTTTCGTTCTTTACCCCAATCATGAAAAACGCTGCTGCCATCTTTTGTGAATAGAAGCTGAAGTCCTCTGCCCCCATAGTCTGTTCGATAAGCTTCACATTGGCTTCACCAAGCAAGGTTTCTCCAACCCCTTTTGCATGTCCATACATTGCTGCATCATTCACGGTTGGTGGATATGGCCTCAGTGTCTCCATCATGAAGTCTACAATAGTTGTACATTGGTGTACAGCAGCCTGCATCTCTATGACCTGCAAGCAGCACATATACATACATCAATGTCTCAACTGCATTGGTACCCCCTTCAATCCCTCCTAAAGTGATATTATACGCAAATTGATGGACTATTTCTTACTTCCATTACACCTCTTTCCAAATTGAAGTACGTCTCTAAGTGGAGAATATGCAGAGTTTATACGCTTCATCTAAAATTGAAGCCCGTTAAAATGTTATATATTTGTCAGTTAAACGTGAATGTGTTCTAGAGAAGTTAATCGTGCAGATGGAAGTTGCTCTTACAACAATCCTGTACTTGCGTTACACACAATTTGTGCCCTGTTTAGTAGTGATTTTAACCTGATAACATAAAAATCATTATGCTCCATAAAAAGCATGAGTTTTAAGTCCACATGCTTATCATAGTATGTGCATTACCCTAGGTGGTTCTATCTCGAAATTGCTATAAGCCCGTAAGTACCTCTTTGATCCTTAGCTTGAGAAAAGAGAATCCTTCAGGAGTCATGCTTCGAAATGTGCCACCAAATTTCACTGTCTCAGGTATCACATTTCCTGCTAGGCCACCCTCTATGAATCCAACTGAGACCACCTATGTATAATTTGAAATGATGAAACAAGGTATTATAGTCTGACTAACAAACAAAAGAAATATGACGTGACTCCAGATTTCTACTGTGCGAATACCATAGTAACAAATTGTTGCAAGGATAGATCGATACCATGGCTTCCAGAGGATTGGTATCTCGGGAAACAATTTGCTGGAGTGCAAGGATTGCCAAAGATGCAGCAAGAACTGGGTCTCTAGCTTTATGTGGCATTGCCGCATGTCCACCTTTCCCTTGGATTATAGCCAAGAACCTGCCTGAACCAGCTAGCATTGGACCAGGTCTTGAACCAATTGTACCAGTAAAGAGGTCCGGCGAAACATGTAAACCAAATATAGCTTGAGACCCATCAAGTACGCCTTCTTTTAACATGTGATAAGCTCCCCCACAACCCTCTTCTCCAGGTTGGAAGACAAGCTTAACAGTGCCCTAGCAAGTAGATATCAACAATTATGTTAGCCTGAAGTTTAGATGGTTACAGAGTGCTTCATTCCCAAAATGGTGAACTACCTTCAATTCGTCCTTCTTGGTTTGAAGCAACTTAGCTGCCCCAAGTAACATTGTCGTGTGGGCATCATGGCCACAGGCATGCATTTTACCAGCGATTTTGCTCTTGTAGTCCCACTCAACCAATTCCTTCAAAAAGAACAATGTTAATTTGCATTCAGGAAAACCAGCTAGCCAAAATGTGGTTCCTCATTAAGCAACTATGCATTAAAGTAAGGAAGAGCCATAACTGGAAACAGCTACACAACTCCAACTAGCAGATTTGAACCTGCTCTGCAGACACCTAAATCCTTTCATTTGTTTAGGTCCATTGCGATGATTTTGAGTGACTAAGTGCAGATCTAAAGCTTAGTCTATGCAGAATACATTTCATCTGGAATACATATGTGCTAATGATCTTTCAAGTCATAAGTTCACTAGCTATCTAGAACTTTTAATAATGAACGCCAATAGCCCGCAAAGAAGATGTATCGTACACTTTCCAGCCTATAACAAGGACCAAATCTACCACTTGATGTGTAGGACCAAGTTAATTTGCATATGCTTTCTAAGTACGAAAGCATAGGAAGGGAAAAGTTCCTA